>JAJEJO010002462.1:0-52654 GCA_020662805.1 Glaucomys volans
TTTGTATTTATTCTATTTGGTGTTCTTGAGTTTGTTGGTTTTCTAAGTTCATGTCTTTCACCAAATTTGAAAAGTTTATGGCCATTATTCACATATTTTTTTTCCTGCCTTATTTTGTTTCTCTTCTGCTTTGGGGACTTTTAAGAAGAAGTACATATTTTTTAAAAAGGACATGTATTTTAAATCACATAGACTTCTTGGGTTTTATTTATTTTTCTTCAATCTTGTTTCTCTTTTGTTCTTTAGATTGGATAAGTTTTTTGTTTTTGGTATTGAGTATTAAACTGAGGGATACTCTACCACTGAGCTATGCTCCCAGTCCTTCTTATTTTGAGATAGGGTCTCCCTAAGTTGTCCAAGCTGGCCTTGAACTTGTGATTCTCCTGCCCCAGCCTCAAGTAGTTGGGATTACAGATGTGCACCATCATTCTCAATTATTTTAATTGGTACATCATAATTATTCATAATACAAATTCGTTTTATAGTTTTGGTTTCTATACTTAGATTCACAACTTTTAAAAAAATCTCATGCATATGTTCCTTTAATTCCTTGGCCCTATTTACAATGCCTGCTTTAAAGTCATTGTATACTAATGAACCAACATTTGGGTCATTTCAGAGTCAATTTCTTTTCTTTTCTTTTTTTTTTTTTTTTGGTACTGGGGATTGAACTCAGGGGCACTTGGCCACTGAGCCACATCCCCAGCCCTATTTTGTATTTTATTTAGACACAGGGTCTCACTGAGTTGCTTAGGGCCTCGCTAAGTTGCTGAGGCTGACTTTGAACTCACGATCCTCCTGCCTCAGCCTCCCAAGTGCTGTGATTACAGGTGAGCGCCACTGCGCCCAGCCAGAGTCAATTTCTACTAACTACTTTTTCTCTTGAGTGTGGATTATATTTTTCTGTTTCTTTGCATTTCTGGCAGTTTTATGTTTGGAGGCTGGACATTATGAATGACACATGATGCTGTGACTCATTGTAGAGTCTCTGGATTCTATTTATTCCTCTAAATCCCAAATTATAAATCTACTGTGGTCAACAGCAGTTGGGATCTCTTTAATTATTTCAGTCTCCAGTGCTGCTTATTTTTGAATCTCCTAGAGTCCTTCCCTCCACCCCCGCTCTCAGCATGTATAGTTTATCAGTCAGTCAAATTATACACGAGAGATTTCCACTTTTCAGTTTACCCCATTTTTCTGGCTTCTCTGTTGTGGCTTTCTGAACCCCAAGTCACATGGATTGAGGGTGTCCTTGGACAAAGGCTGCAAAGCTGCAAATAAGTGCAGTTCCCTTTCTTTTCCCCCCAGAATAATTTCCAACCATCCATTTCATCATATCAATTTTCCGAAGTAAGGACATGCAGGCTGCCTTCCGTTTTGTCCCACTGAAGTGAATATCCCTCGATTTTTAAAATTCTGATAAAACATACATAACATAAAATTTACCACTGTACGCTAGGTACAGTGGTGTATGCATATAATCCAGCTACCTGGGAGACTGAGGCAGGAGGATCAAAAGTTTGAGGCCAGCCTTAACAACTTAATGAGACCCTGTCTCAAAATAAAACATAAAAAGAACTGGGGATATACCTCAATGCTAAAGTGGCCCAGGGTTCAATCTCCAGCATCCCCCAAACAATGAAACAAAACAAAACAAAATTACCATTTTAAGCATTTGTAATTGTACAGTTCCATGGTATTAAGGATAGTCACTAATTTGTGCAACTATCACTACTATCCATTTCTAGAACTTTTTCATTACCCTAAACAGAAACTCTGTACCCATTAAATATAGCTCTCCATTCTTCCCTTCCCCCAGCCCCCAGGAACCTCTATTTTACTTTTGTCTCTATGAATACAACTACTCGAGCTACTTATATAAGTGGAATCATACAATATTTGTACTTTCGTGTCTAGATTATTTCACTTACCATGATCTCTTCAAGATCCATTGATATTGTGATACATCGGAATTCGCTTTAAAACAGAATAAGATTTCATCTATGTATAGACTATATTTTGTTTATCCATTCATCTCTTGGAACACATTTGAACTGTTTTCATCTTTTGGTGAAAAATGCTGCTAGGAACATTGGTGTACATAATTTTTAAAGAGCTATCTAATAACTTATTTAGCGTATATACCTAGCAGCGAAATTGCTAGGTAACAGGATATTTGTATCTCATTATGCCAAATATTTCTAAATGGTGTAAAATGTCCATATCGGTCTACCTTCTTGAGAGCAGAGGGTTCCTGTGCAGCCACATGCCCGTGAATAGGGATATTATTCCACTTTCTAATTTTTGCAAGTCTGTATTTTTTTATTTTATATATTTTGGTACTGGGGATTGAACCCAGGGGCACTCGACCCCTGAGCCATATCCCCAGCCCTATTTTGTATTTTATTTAGAGACAGGGTCTCACTGAGTTGCTTAGCGCCTCGCTAAATTGCTGAGGCTGGCTTTGAACTCAAGATCCTCCTGCCTCAGCCTCCCTAGTGCTGGGATTATAAGTGTGTGTCACTGCGCCCAGCTAATTTTTGCAAGTCTGATAGCTGTAAAACAACACCTATTTTTCTGATTTGCAATCTCTAGTATTTACAATGTCTTATGTTTAAAGACCTCTAGATGAAGCTGTAGGTTTTCCCCGCCATTTTATCTTCTGCCCTAGTGTTTAACCAATTCATGGTTAGGAAACTATTCTTTCTTTCTGGAAAGAATTAGAATTTAGTTAGGAAACTAAATCTTTCTTGCTGCTGCTGAATCCCACTCTTAATTAACCATTTTAACCATTTCTGGTTTTTTCATTCAAGAATAGCATAGGAAGGAGCCCTTTGCTTTCTCCAGTTTCAATTTAGATTGTTTTCTCTTTCAGCCCTTAGCCTCAGTAGAAACCTCCCCTGAATCTACCACCCAGGGCTCAATCTCTCCAGAGTCTCTTCCAAGCCTGATGCTGACCACCAGTTCTGAATGCAGTAGCCCAGAAATTTTCAGGATTGTATCCTTTAAATATAAGCAGCAGCAGATCCCTCCAAAGCTCATCGAGGAAAACATATCAAAACCTTCTGTGCCTACAAAATCCTGGAGCTTCTCACAGAATTTGAACCCACGCTGGGCTTTGCTAAAGAATGACATGAAGGAGCAGCATCTGGTGTCAGAGCTATTGACCAAGGTTCGGTTGAGAGGGAAGCTCTCCTTGTTCCCAGCTTACTGCACCCAGAAGCAGGTGCTGAGTGACCTGTCACGTGAGTGCCAATGTATGCAGGGGTGTGTCAGGGGCTTAGGTGTGTTAATCAGTTTTTCATTACTATAACAAAATACCTATATCATCAACTTATAAAGAGAAAAGGTTTATTTTGGCTCATGGTTTTAAAGGTTCCAGTCTGTGATCAGGCAGACCCATTGCTTTTAGACCTCCGCTATGGGTACTGGATGGCAATGGAGGGGAGCATGTGGTAGAGCAAAACTGCTTACCTCATGGCTAGAATGCAAGAGGAAGAAGAAGGGGCTAAAGTTGTACAGTCCCCTTCAAGGGCATGCTCTTAGTGACCTAAGGATCTTCCACTAGGCCCTCCCTCTTAAGGATTCTACCACGTCCTAATAGCAGCACCCTGAGCACCAAGCCTTTAACACATGAGCCTTTGAGGGGCATTTAACATCCAAACTATAGTATTAGGGGAGAGAGAAATGAACAGAACCAGGTCTAAGTTTTTGGAATCCCCAGTCATGAGGAAGGGTTCTCGACCCTGCCCTCAGGGAAACCCATCTGTTGGTGCTCTTAGGGAGTCTCTTGTCTGACTAAGAGGACAGAAGAGTCAAATAGAATGTTGAGACTGAGGACCCTCTTCAACACTTCCCGATTCTTGTTCAGATGATTTTGTCCCAATTATAGGGAAAAGGAATGATTTGGAGGAGAGGAGCACGAGTGATTCTGGTTCCGAGAGCTTCAGTCAGTTTTAGTCAGGTTTTAGACCCTACTTGGAGGTGCATTTTGCCAGGAATTGGTGCCGAATCCAGCAGCACAAATTGATGATGCCAATGACTTTGCCTTTCCAGAAAACTCCTTCCTGCCAAGGAAGTGCTTCTCCCATAGCCACAGCCCTGGTGAGAAGGGGCAGCTGGATGTGCACTCCCTCCTCCTCTTGCAGAGTCCTCACAGCAATGACTGTTCTCTGAAGGACCTTCTGGTGGTCGCCACTCCTGCCCGATTGGATCCAAGGCCTGGCAGAAGCCATACAGGTGCTATGAGGGATCCACAAATACAGGAGCAGGAAGCATACAGTCACTGCCTGATCTCTGGCCAAAAAGGATGTGAAAGGAACTAGGTAGGCTGCCTATATTCCCAGAATGTGTTGGTGTGTTAGTAGGCAGACTGCCAATTTTTCTGAAATGTTGAGTAGGAGGATAGATGGATTGATAAAAAGACATACAGGTAAATAAACCATCAAGACTTGCCTAAGTCAAAATGTAAGCCCCTTGCTTTGTGTATTTCTGATAAGACTGAACTGTTCCCCATCACAAAGTGCACATTTCTTAACCTTCACTTATGGCTAACACTGAGACAGTCATAAACTCAGGTCCCAGAAAGAAAGAATCATACCCACCTGGAGGAGCTGATTTTCACATCCTTCGAGTTGTGCCAGCCCAGCTCCAGCCCAGATCACTTGCTCTAACTGCTAACCTTGTAATGGCAGAAAATGACAGAAAAACAGGACCATGGAGCCTGCTTGATTCCATTGTGTGAAAAGACTGAGGAGGTAGTAAGGGGCTCCCTGTAAGAACTTTAGTCTAGATTCTGAAGGGAGGTCCCAAATAAAATCACAGGAGAACTCTATAAAATAGTGTTGCCTGAGAAAAGGGATGGTGCTACTTGGCTGTCTATAGAAGAAGGCTATGCATTTGGATCATCTCCCCCTGTAGCCTAAAGTAGACTGTCACCAGACACTGACTTGGCCCCCTGGTGACCAGTAGCTCACACTGAAGGGGGGCCTGCAAGTAAACAGGCACAGTCATCACCTCCAGTATTTGTAAAAATGCATAACACTGGACCTACTCCTCAAAATTCTGAATATGTAGGTCCTGAGTGAGAGGCCCAGGAATCTGCATTTGAATGAAGCTCCTCTGACAGTCCTTTTACCATGCCAGAAGAACTGGGTCTGTTCTTTTCCAAACTTCCCACATGACCAGAATCCACTGGAACCCTTGTTATACCTAGAGTTTCCAGGCCAGATCCCTGAAAATTCTGACAAGAGGTCTGGAATGTGGCCCTGGGAATATGTCTTTTGAACAAGTATCTTGGGTGTGCATTGATTTATGAATGGATCAGGATGAAGCTTGAGAAAAGAGCTTCTGCATAATAAATGATGGTCGAATGAAAGAAAGAAAGGGCAGTAGAGAGTCCATGTGGTGGATTAGGGATTTTCTTAGTGTAGTAATGATAGACCTTCCAAAAAACAAGCTTAATAAGCCAACCTCAAAAAACCAAAGGCTGAATGTTTTCTCTGATAAGTGGATGTGATCCATAGTGGGGGGTGTGTAGGGAAGAATGAAGGAAATTTGGATTGTAGAGGGGAGTGAAGCGAGGAGTTGGGTGGGTGGGGATTGGAAGGACAGTAGATTGAGACAGACAGACATTGTTACCTTATATACTTATATGAAAAGAATTTTTTTTTTTTTTTGCGAGGTAGGCACTCTACCTGCTGAGCTATATCCCCAGCCCCCGAAAAGAATTTTTTTTTTTAAATTTATCACTGTCAAAAAAAAGATAATGAAAAAAATAAATAAAAGTAAAGGCTGGGAGCCAGGCGTGGTGGCGCACGCCTGTAATCCAGGCACTTGGGAGGCTGAGGCAGGAGGATCGCAAGTTCAAAGCCAGCCTCAGCAATTTAGCAAGGCCCTAAGCAACTCAGTGAGACCCTGTCTCTAAATAAAATACAAAATAGGGCTGGGGATGTGGCTCAGTGGTGGAATGTCCCTGGGTTCAATCCTCACTACCAAAAAAAAAAAAAAAAAGTAAAGGCTGGGGATGTAACTTCGTTTGTAGAGTGCTTGCCTCGAAAGCATAAGGCTCCTAGTCCACTCCTTAAAACCAAAAAAAAAAAAAAAAAAAAAAAAAGTTACCAAGAGAAAAATAAAATGCCAAAGAAAAAGTTTACATACCATAGCTCAGGGAATCTTCTGTTCAATGCTGTGAGGTTGACAAAGTAGAGGTTATTACCTGATCCCCAATTTGCAAATGAAGAAATCAAGGTTTGAGGGCCTGGGGTTGTGTGTCAGTGGTAGAGTGCTCACCTAGCATGTGTGAGGCACTGGGTTCAATCCTCAGCACCACATAGAAATAAATAAATAAAATAAAGGTGTAGTGTCCATCTATAACAACAACAAAAGAAAAAAAAAGAAAAGAAAGAAAAGAAAGAAAGAAAAGAAAAAAAAAGAAAGAAATCAGGGTTTGAGAATATTACATGATCTGCCCAGCTTCATGTGAGTGATGGGCTCTGAGCAAATCACCCAGTGTTTCCTCCTCTATCACTCTGCCCCAAATGTGCAGTCTGTTCTCACCCATTTAAGGAATGGAGTCCTGACAAATTTTTCCATTGTTCTGCTGAAGTCACTATAATCTCATTATCCTTCCTTTGGATCCACTTTTACAGTGGTTGGTCCCTGAGCCTAGGATGCAGATCTATATAACAGTTGAACTCTAAGCATGAAATAACCAATTTTGTAAGATTTTGAGGATAATTAATTCTTTGTAAAGAGGATAGCTTTAATCATGGTGGTGGTGATGGTGGTGGTTGATGATGATGATGATGATGATGATGATAATGATATTGTGCTGCTGCTGCTGAGTCTTGAATGGATTGAACCAAGACACATTTACTTTTGTTTTTTTGTTTTTTGTTTTTTTTTGGAACCAGGGGTTGAACTCAGGGACACTCAGTCACTGAGCCACATCCCCAGCCCTATTTTTTTTGTATTTTATTTAGAGACAGAGTCTCACTGAGTTGCTTAGGGCCTTGCTAAGTTGCTGAGGCTGGCTTTGAACTCACGATCCAGAGTCGCTGGGATTACAGGCATGTGCCACCGCGCCCAGCTACACATTTACTTTTGGTACCCTAAAAGCTTTGCACAATTATCTCAGTCCTCAAGGCATTGTTATTCTCTTTTATCAAATGGGGAAAACAAAGCTTAGAGAGGTTAAGTAATTTATCCATGGGCACATAGCTTTTTTTTTTTTGATACCAGGGATTGAAACCAGGAGTGCTTAACCACTGAGCCACATCTCCAGGCCTTTTCATTTTTTATTTTGAGACAGGGTCTTGGTGAGTTGCTTAGAAACTCGCTAAGTTGCTGGGGCTGGCCTCAAACTTGCAATACTCCTGCCTCAGTCTCCCAAGCCACTGGGATTACTTGCATGCACCACCATGCCCAGCTGCACACAGTTTCTTTCTTTTTTTGTGTGTGTGTGGGGGGTGTTCCAGGGATTGAACTCAGGGGCACTCAACCACTGTATCAAATCCCCAGGCCTATTTTGTATTTTATTTAGAGACAGGGTCTCACTTTTGCTGAGGCTGGCTTTGAACTCACCATCCTGCCTCAGCCTCCTGAGCTGCCGGGATTATAGGTGTGCACCATTGTGCCCGGCTACACACAGCTTCTTAACCACTATCACATAGTATCTCCAGCTAGCCAACTTGGCTACTCTTAAATGGTCCATATACATGTTTGGGGTAGTAAGGCTGAATGAAGGAAGGTGAATGTTGTATAGATAAAAGGAGTTTCTGTTGATGAGAATCATCACCTCTCGACCCACTAGGTAGGAACAGTGATGATGAATTATTTGACTTTAACATTCTGACAGCCATTATGAAAGAAAATCTAAGAAACATCTTTTTTTTTCTTCCAGAATCAGACTGGATCTCTCTACCATTTTTTCCTTTCCTACCTTTTACTACCAGGAAATTATTTGTCTCTTCCCACAATGTATATAATGTCTACAGAACCAACAAAAAGTTCTTCCTATAGAAATCCTAGTGTGATAAATACCTCCCATTAGCACCACCAAGGCCAACAAGAGCCTTGCCTTTTGTATCCTCCCAGTGAGCTTACAGTGTTGTAGGACCATGACTTCTCAGAGTGATTGGTGCTGCCCCAGTTGGCATGCTCATTGCCTCAGCATTGGCACTCCTCTGGGTTCTCACCTCCATCCAGAACATTCCCCCAAGTTGAGCAACTTGGGGGAGGAGTGTTTCAGAGGACTCATGATCTCCAGGAGTCCAATGCCCTCAGTCCACCTACAGGCCTATTCCAGTTGGTCTTCATCTCTAAAGATAAGAGTCAGGAGCAGGACTGAGCATGATGGATAACTCCTGAGTGGGAGAATTGGAGAAGTTGCTACCTGCGAAAGATCAGACCTCCTCCCACTCCAGCCAGTCCAAATACCCACCACCTCAGTGCCCAGACATCTTCTTGCTACTTCCTGTTCCAACCCAGTTCAATCTTTCTGACAAAGACAGAGGTGAGGTGAAAGTGCCCTACCCATAGATGTTTCTTCCACTGACTTGCAGAAATTATATGCCTTCCCCTCATGTATACATTAATAAAATAAATTGTCCTGTTCAATGCCAGCACAAAGAACCTGATCCAGAGAGAAAATGGGAATGGGAGGTGGGAATATAGTTCTTCCGATCACTTCTTACTAAGGAAACTTCAAATCTATTGAAAATATGTCAGGAACCTCTGAGAAATTCTTGGGCTGGGAGCCCGAAGCCCAAGATAGCCAGCCTCCTCTGGGGTACAATGGTCTCTCCATCTCTGTCCAGCACAAGCCTGGTTAGGATTCACTGTAGGGACAGAACCAACAAGATGTGTATATATGTGTAGATAAAATAGGGTATTTATTTATTTAGGTCCTGGGGATTGAACTCAGGGGCACTCAACCACTAAGTCACATCCCCGGCCCTATTTTGTATTTTATTTAGAGACAGGGTCTCACTGAGTTGCTTAGCACCTTACTGTTGCTGAGGCTGGCTTTGAACTCACAATCCTCTTGCCTCATTATAATAGGGTACTTACTAGCTTCACTTACATGTTCAGAGGCTGGACAGTCCTACAATGGCCCATCTGCAGGCTGGAGAGCCAGAGAAACCAGTAGCCGCTCAGGCCAAGAAGCTGGAAGCCTTAGAGCAAAAGGGACCAATGATGTAACCCTAGTTTGAGGCTGAAGACCTGGAAATTTCCTGGAGAATTGCTGGTGAGAATCTATGTTGGAACACAAAGGGAGCCTGACATCCACAGGTCATGGTTGCAGCAATAGACACCCACTCAAGAAGAACTGGGCTTCTCAAGAAGAACTGAGTTCGCATCTGCTGCAGCTTCTTCCTTCTGGTTTTTGTTCCATCAGGGACCCTCAGCCTATTAGACAGTACTGCCTATGTCAGCATGAGTCTGTCCCCTCAATTTGCTATTCCACATGTCGGTCATATTTGGAAACATACTCACAGATACATGTGGAAATCTCTTAATCCTAGGTGTTTCCTAGGCATCTCTAAATCCAGTCAGGTTGACAATCCAGATTAATCATCACAAGGGTCTAGGTGTAGCATCTTACCTTGTATGCCAGTTTACTCTCTGTCTTCTCCAGGAGTATGATTCAAGATTTTTGCCTCATTGCTCTTTCTGGGTTAGATCCCTGGTGAGAGCTTTGCAGGGGACATATGGGGAGGGCTAGAACTAAGATCTGAAGACAAGCGCCTGCTTCACAGTGGTGATCCAGGTTTGCCTATGGATTTCCAATTAAATGAATGTCTGGTCTCAAGGATGTCGAAGAATCTGGGATACTTGAACCCTGAACTCCTCAAGCAAAAGACCTTAATTGTCCAAGGCATTTAATGTTATAAAGTTGCTGTAGAGCACAGTTTAGCCTAAGCAAAAGATGTAAGACTTAGCCGGGCGCAATGGCACATGCCTGTAATCCCAGCACTTGGGAGGCTGAGGCAGGAGGATCGCAAGTTCAAAGCCAGCCTCAGCCACTTAGCGAGGCCCTAAGCAACTCAGTGAGACCCTGTCTCTAAATAAAATACAAAATAGGACTGGGGATGTGGCTCAGTGGTAGAGTGCCCCTGGGTTCAATCCCCAGTACCAAAAAAAAAAAAAAAAGATGTAAGACTTGCTGAAATGGAACCTCCTGAAAGCACTACCTCTCTCTTCTTTCCTCCTTCATCACTAGTTTCAGCCAGTCAAGCATCCTGAACTGATGAAAAGGAACTCTCTTAATAAGGTAAAATCAGAATTTTTTGTCTAAGGAATATTTTGATGCCATCACCTTTGCTTCTAGAGACAGGGCCAAATTCTTGGGCAAGCAATCTGTGAAGTCACTCAGGGACTCACACATAAAAGGGCTTTGCACTTGGTTTAATGTTCTATTAAATTCTTGAAATTTTGAATAATTTATGAACAAGAAGCCCTGCATTTTAATTTGCACTGGGCCCGACGAATTATGGAGCAGGTCCTACCTGGAGACTCTTAGCAGCTCTGGTTATCCAATGAAAAGGCAAAATGTCTGGCCACCTTCCTAGCCCCACCCACCTGCTGTCAGCTGACCCGAAGGGCTATGTAGAGCAACTTCCTGCTTTTGCTGAATGCTTATGGAAGACAAAGGATGCTTATAAGCCGGGCCGGTGGCGCACGCCTGTAATCCCAGCACCTGGGAGGCTGAGGCAGGAGGATCGCGAGTTCAAAGCCAGCCTCAGCAACTTAGCGAGGCCATAAGCAACTCAGTGAGACCCTGTCTCTAAATAAAATACAAAATAGGGCTGGGGATGTGGCTTAGTGGTTGCGCGCCGCTGGATTCCCCACCACTAACAAAAAAAAAAAAAAAAAAGGGATGCCTATAGCAGTTCCTCCTTCTGTGGAGTGTGCAATGGGCACGTTCACATATAACTAGCTTTAGCTAAGCACCACTAACAGAGTGCCAGTGCAGGAGGGGGAAACACCATCACATCCAGCTAATGACTGAGGCCACTTCTTTGGAGGAGGTGATATTCCAGGTCACAGGAAAGTATAAATTGGATTTTTTAAAGTGGATATTAAGTGTGGACTGGTATGTGGGCATAAAATAAATTAAAAACAATCCTCAAGGTGATAAAGACCTAAGATCTAGTCCAACTTAGCCAAATTAGAAAGGGAAATTGGGAGATGAAGATGGAAAGATGGTTTTGGAGACCCCGGGACCCTCTATTTCTATTGCCATTATTGTGCTCCACATGATAGTTACTTGTTTGTGCAGCTCTCTCTCTATTGGAATGTATCATGTTTTTACATCTTTTATTTCTTTAAACCTAGTAACTGGGATATAATAGGAATTCAGTAAATGCTGCAAGAGTTAACAATGTGGAGGATCTAAAATGTTATCCTGGGAAGTGACTACCTAATTCAGTGGGAAGTGGGAAACCACTGGAGGGTTTTGAATGGGAGGGACTTCATTTAGTGTTAGGAAGATGAGTCTGTATAGATGTGGAATGCTGATTAGTAGGGGGGAGAGATCCAGGGTGCGAGAGCTGTTGGGAGGCTCATAAGGTGATACAGCCTTCAAGTGCTCACAGCACCTAAAAGAATGGTTTAGGAAGAAAAGGAGAAGCCAGGCGCAGTGGCGCAAGCCTGTAATCCCAGCACTTGGGAGGCTGAGACAGGAGGACTGAGAGTTCAAAGCCAGCCTCAGCAACTTAGTGAGGCACTAAGCAACTCAGTGAGATTGTGTCTCTAAATAAAATACAAATAGGGCTGGGGATGTGGCTCAGTGGTGGCATGTCCCTGGGTTCAATCACCAGTACCGAAAAAAAAAAAAAAAAGGAGGCAGTAGTGTCTCAATACATCAGAAGAAGAAAAATGAAAGGACAAAGAAGTAGAGGACAAAAACATTAGAAAGCTGGGACATGGCAGCTCAGTGCATGGAAAGGAGGAAGAAAAGGAAGGACTTCAAAAGAATAAAGTCCCCTGAAAGAAAACAAGAACTGGGGGCTGGGGATATAGCTCAGTTGGTAGAGTGCCTGCCTTGCAAGCACAAGGCCCTGGGTTCAATCCCCAGCACTGCCAAAAGAAAAGAAAGAAAACAAGAACTGGGGCTGGGACTATAGCTTGGTGGCAGAGTACTTACCTAGCACATGTGATGCACTGGGTTCAATCCTTGGCACTTGGCACTGCACAATAAATAAAGGCATGCTGTCCATCTACAACTACAAAAAAAAAAAAAAAAGAAAGAAAACAAGAACTTTGGGAGAAGGAACCTTTGAGGGATAGAGATCAGGGGTTATCTGTTTCATAAAGCAGTTGAATGAGTTCCAGTTCCCAGATAGGCTTAAAAGAGCCTCACCGATGGAAAAGTTTCCAAGTGCAAAAGTGATGTTCCTGAAGACCAAGTTGTTAAAAATATCTATTTTGGACTGGGCAGGTTTTCCTGATCTCTAGGCTCAGAACTAGGTGGGTAGCTCTCTAGAAATGTGGTTCCCCCTAGACCAGATGAATCAATTTGGAGGAGGGGAAGTTACTTGGACTTAAAAAGTTCTCTGACTGGGGGTATAAACCTGTAGTAGAGGAGGTGCTTAGCCTGAAGGGGGCCCTTGGTTCAATTCACAACACCTAAATGAATATAAATAAATCTTCCCCAGGGGATTCTGATGCCTGGCTCACCCAACACTGGATAACCCCAACACATTTCAAACAGGCCAGGTAACTTGCTAGCCTTCAAAGGGTGATTGCAGATTCCAGTTTTCCTTCTACCCTGGCAGGGAGTATAAGTCTGGCAGATTGGCAGCTGTTCCAAATGTCCTCCCCCACCCATACTGGGTGATTACATGAGCTGAATGTAATCATTCACAACCCTTGTCTTTACAGCTGGCATGTCACTTAGCTTAATTACAGCACACAGTGGTATTTCAACTTGAGGAATCTAAAAACGCAATAAAATGGGTTTTGCAAATTGTTAGGAAGGCAATGAAGACCTTGAAACTGCAATTGACTAAGCATTGCTTTCAATTATTTTGCTTTCTCCAGCCATGATTCTAAGTTATTAACTAGCAGCCTGGGAAAGCCAAACAGGCAATGTGTCATGTGGAGGGTATTTCATGTCTCCTGGATGCACACTGTGTGCTGGGGAGGGGCGGAGGCTCCAAGAGTTGCCTCAGGGTGGGAGGGGATGAGATTCTTCTAAGCACATGTTCTTCCTATCAGGAGCCTGCCAATCATGCTCCCACCACAACCCTCCCCATGAGAATTCTGACTGGTCTGAGGTGACCTTCAGCAAGAGCCTCCCTTCCCCTTTGCTCCCATATCTACCACTGTCCCCAGAAAACATGAGAAAACAAATGTGGGAAAGCAAAGCAAGTCCTTTTAAGATCATGAATCTCTGACTATCTCATTTTTTTTTCTTGGCTTACTTCCTGATTCCTCTTAGTGCTTGGTTCTGTACTCCTTGGGCAGCCATTTTAAAGGGGGAAGGGCTGGGGCTGGGGATGTAGCTGTGTGGTAGAACATTTAACCAGCCCGCATGAGGCCCTGGGTTCAATCCCTAATACTTCAGAAAACAAACAAACAAACAAAAAGCAAGGAAAGACTGAGGTATTGCTTCTCCACCCTACTTACACAAGCCTAGGAGTCATTATGATAATGAAATGGGACCTGTTCATCTGAGAATGGGGCAGAAGCAGCAAGATGTTGGAGGAAGCAGGCAGCACTGAGACATTCCTCTTGCCAGGAGCAACACCAGCCTGGAGCCTGCCTGGTGTTTTGGTTTTAGTAATCAGGACCAAAATCCTGGTAATCAGGAGCAGAATGCCAGCTGCCTCAGCAGCCATGCCAAGCGGGAGAACAAACACCAAAATCCTGTTGGCAAAGCCAGCAAGACCAGCAAGGTCATCACAATGTAGCCAAAGCAAACAGAGACTGAGACAGCCCTGCTCTGGTGGACTTTCACTTCCCCTTGGAGGTTGCCAAGAGTTAGAATGAGCCAGCTAAACTCACATGTCAGGAAATCCAGTGGCCATGGGGATGCTCATACCCATTCTAGGGCTGGACCCCTGCCCTCCCTGCTGTGGTCTCCTTTCACTTTGGCTCACGCCAAAGAAAAGCTGATAATGATAAACCATTTTCACATGTTATTTTATTTGTTTTTCCAAGGAGTCCTGTGAGATCAATATTATCCCCATTTTACAGAAGCAGAAACTGAGGCTTGGGAACATAAGGATATAAATGCAGACCTTGGTCTTAGCTTCTGACTCAGTGTCTGCTCCATTTCTCATTCCTTCTACCCTTTTACCTCTCCACCCCAAACATATCAATTCCCACAGTTCCTTCACAGGCAGATCTCCTCCAGTCTAAGGGGAACTTGAGTTCTTTTTTCCCATTTCATAGCTGAGAAGCAGAAACTTAAGGAGGGGCAGTTGTTTCTGTGTTTAAACCAGGAAACAGCTAGTTGATATCCCTAATTTTATCTACCACACTTCTAATTCAAATAGAGTCCCAGTGAGAAGAATGTTTACAATTTTTAAAAATTCTTTGGATATTTCAATAGTATGTCCCCCTGTTTATTTAAACATGAAATATCTAAAGCAACACCTCCAGTTTTCATGTCATAATTTGGCTGTTTTGACAAAACTTGAACAGGCCCCCTTTATGGCCTGCAGCCCCCTGCTGTCTCTAGAGCCCAATGTGCTTATGAAAAGTCAAGTTCCTTGCTACCTGGTTAGGAACTTTTCGTGGGGAAATGCATAGTAGCTATATTCACATCTAATGGAAGCACTGGACTCCAGCTCAGAGGAGAAAAAGAAAAAAAGACTGTTGGTTAGGATGTTCCTTATTTGGTCTCCATTTTCCAGCAGATTTCTTGATTATTTGAGATTCGGTTTGAAGAGAGGGAAGGACAGGAGAGAAAAATCATTCATTGGTCCCTCCTCTCCACGCCGGGGTTTTCATTCTCTCTGCTAGAGAAATGGAAGGAAAATGCTATTCCTCAGTAGTGGGAAAATGTCGTTTGGGGAAGGCTTAGGGGACATGTGGGGCAGGGGGTTCCCAAAAGACAGCGAGGGCTATGTGGGATTGCCTCGGAGGTCCTGCTGGAGAAGGCGTGCTCCCGGAAAGCTGTCGGACGATTTTCTCAGAATTGGAGATCAGGATGCACAGAGGAAAAAAGGTGGCGTTCAGGCCGGGGTTACTGTTCCAAGTGACTTGAAGGAGTATGGCTGACCCGGGACGCTGCGCCTCCGCTCTCCTTGGTGGAGAAGGATCCCGGGTGGGCAGCTACTTTCTGAGAGCTTCCGGGACAAATGTGTCTTGCAGGCAGAGTCCCAGAGGCCGCCTACTGGCGCTTTCCAGCCCGAATCGTAGGGTCCGGAACCGCACGGTGGCTGCAGGCAGCGCGGGGCCAAAGGGCTTCCCTGGGAACGGGAACTCCCGCTTTCGCCCCAGCGGGGTCGGCCAGACTAGAAGAAGTGCAACAGGAGTCTCAGTAGAAATGCTCAGGGCAGGATCACACAACCGCTTTCCAAGGGAAGCGTCCCTCTCGCACCTCTGACACTTGTCCCTAGAATCTCGCGCTGCGATGCCCAAAGCTGCAAAGGGAATAAGATGGCTTAGGAACCCGCGCCTCTGCTGCATGTGCGGCGCCTATTACGTGCAAAGCACAGGAGCAATGTGCTTGAGGAATCTTACTATCCTCCAAATATTCATTTACATATAAAAAAAACTGCACCCAAAAGTTGGTGTAAGCCAGAATGTGTCTAAAGCAAGACTGAACATGGCAGTGACTCTTAAGACTTGGCGGTGTTGGCACTGGCTCCTCCCTGACCACTGTTGTTTGAAATAGACCTGAGTACACAAGAATTCGTTTCTAATATGGAGATCAGTGTAGCCATTCAGGGGAGCAGAACTGCACGTTCCAGCGTGGTCACCTCCATTCTGTAACTACTCCCATTAGGACGTCCAGTGATTACTTTTCAGTGAAGTCCAGGTCATAGCTAGTACAGAGGGCAGCTCCAAGGAAGGACTTCTGAGTCACAAACCCAGAGACATCTGAGATTTCTGCCAGGCTGCTCTTGCTCTGAAATTTCAGAGTAAATGGATTGTTGAAAACCAGCTGTTAGGAGTGTGGCTGCCCACACAAGGAGACTTCACTCCAATCTACCTCTGCTCAGAGCAGTTAAATCTCCTCATGGGGAGAGCTATTAGCTGGAAAAGACCCCTGAGCTATCTTCCTCCCTCCCTCTCTTCTTCCCTTCCTTGCTTCCTCCTTCCCTTCTTTTCTTCTTTCTTCTCAGGGGTCTGTGAAGAAGAGCTGGTTCAGTGTGATTCTTTCCTTTAACTTCTCAGACTCTAGTCACTTGGCTAGGACTAGGCGGGCTGGGAGGCAAGTGACCATTGGGTTTTTCTGGGTAACAGACAGTTTGGTCTTGGCAAGGTCCAAGAAGAAGCTGAGAGCTGAGGCAGGCAGGATGGCAGGAATTTTTTTTTTTTTTTTTTTTTTTTTGTGGCCACTAAGTGCTCGGCTGTGTTGTAGTCACGTCGCTGCATTGCTTCGATTCTGGCATCAACACTGTAGTTGTCATTATATTCATGGGGATACTATTCTCAGGGAGAGAAAGACACTTGTTGGAGCCTGAAACTGGGAGGATGTGGGATCAGGGTGTGTGTGGGGTCTATGTTCAGTTTTAACCAACCTCGTAGCTCCTTCTGTCTCCTCTGCTGGCCCAGGACCCAAAAATGGTTTGGAAATGGAACAGTTCCTCACACTGTCTTCAACATTAAGAAGGATAGCTGCAGGAACCATTCTCTTAAAGTTTAGTAATTAAGTACCTTCTTTTCTTGGGGGGGGTGGATTTACTAGGGACACTTTACCACTGAGGGACATCCCCAGTCCTTTTTATTACTTTGGGACAGTGTTTCTCTAAGTTGCTGAGGCTGGCTTTGAACTTTCGATCCTCCTCCTGCCTTGGCCTTCTGAGCTGCTGGTATTACCGGCATGTGTTTAGGTCCCTTCTTAAACAGTTCAGATTTCCACTCTTGTCCTGGAGGAAACTGTTCCTATCCTTAACCTTCCACGTATGCCTGGTCTCCCTTCAGAGAACCGTCTTTTAGGTGATTCTGAAAAAAATGGGAACCTACCCCTTTCTGCTCTCCTCATCCTTCCAACTTACCTACCATTTCCATAGTAGGGCTTCCAGAGACAATGTCCCTTGGGATGTTCCTTCCTCAGCCTCAAGTGGGCAGCAAGGCAGCCTAATGGAAGGCCACTGTTGGTTTCCAGGGGGATAGGGTGGGGGAATTGGATTTCAGGACCTCTCCTCCTTCCAGAATCCCTCCTTTATTCACTCCTTCTTTGCCACCCCCTGGATTTTCTCGTCCCACCAGTTTCCAAAGTGCAGAGGATGTTTACCCTGAGGAGCGAAGCTGGGATGGCGCTGAGGTCAGAAGCCTGATTCACTGCTGGAGACACCCGAGCCAGCCCCCACCCAGAGGCCCAAACTCTGCCGAGGGTGGAGACCGAGGCTTGGAAACCTTCCCCGCCTGGCCAAGAATCGTCCCCGCCTCCCAGGCATCCCTATTACGACCGGGCTTTTTCTCCCCAAATGCTCCCCTCCAGGCCCAGAAGCGATAAACCCTACTCCTCCAAGGAGACCCTGGGTTGTCGCACCCCCAAACCCCGCCCCCCAAACTGCCATAAGCTGCCGATGATCCAGGTTCAGGGCTGGGGAGGGAGAAGGGGTTTGCATAAATAAGGCTTTTTGGAACCCGTCTGGGGCATTCCCTGCTCCCCCAAGCCTCTTTTACCCCAAACCGTGAGAACGACTCTTCTTCACTCTTGGGGAGGAAGAAGCAGAAGAGAGAGAAAACCAAGATACATACTGTGTCCCACCAGCCAGGAGTTGAGGGTTCAAGGGGCTTTGGAAATGAGGATGGAAGAAAGCGAAGTTCAATCTCCCCCTCTTTCCATCCTTGTTCTGTAGCGGGGGTCCCCTACCTTCAGAACCACGAAAGGATTAATAATTCAACAGCCACCCGCTTCCCTTTCCTTCCACCTGGGGGCCCAGGAAAGGTGCATCTGGGGGCCCAGATGCTCCGAGGTCCCAGGTGGAGTCAGTTGATGGATCGGGCGGCCCCTCCTTGCCTGCACCGCCCCAACCCTTGCCGGCGGCGTCTGCTGCCGCGCGTCGCTCGGCCCCGGTCTGACCCCAGCGCGCTGATAAGCCCCCAGACGACCAAACATCGTTAACTTCTTTGCCTTTCTAGACTTCTCCCTACTTGTCCCTTCTGCGACCCCTGGGCCAGGGGGTCGCTCGGGGTGTCTCTGTACTTTCCTAGGCCGCTGGATTCCAGTACACCACGGTTCTCTCTTTTGCCACGCACATCTGTCTACCTCTGCCCCGCTGCTCTCTCCTCCTTCGTTTTCTGCCCCCAGAACCAAATTTCTGTGTCACCTAATTGCTCTAAAATAGGGCCCCCTCACCACCTACTCCACCACAACCCACCTTGCCTGTGTGGACACCGCCTCAGAGGAGCTTCAGGAAACAGTAAAAACTAAGAGAGAGAAAGGGGAAATTGATGTCAGAGAATGTCAACAGAAGTTTCAGAAACTGAAGCTTAAAATCCCTCTCAATCCAACTCTGAGTATGGGGGTGGGTAGGGAAAGGATTGACCTGTCCACTCAGACTGAAAAGCCAAATGAGGTTCTCAACCCATTTCCCTTTGCTTCTTTAGACTTTGTTCGCAATCAAGTGAGGATCAGACTGATGAGATACAGTGTCTACACTGAAACTACTGTTGCCGAGCAACACCAGGAGAATCATGGTTTTTCCTTGGCATCATCAAGTGTAGAATGCCTGTGTAGGTCAAGGTCCCAGGTTCTAAGACCATCTGTCCAGCACGGAGGGAGCTGACATTAGAAATCTGGTCTTTTACTGCAGCTGCTTGCTTCAGGGGTCCCTACTCTGTCACCCCTGCAACACTGGTTCTACTCTCAAGCAGATCCTTCCTCAGCTCTTCCTCCCTTGGCCCCAGACCTCAGGAGCGGGAGAAGGGAAGGATCGTGGAGAGACTCCCTGGAAGACAGACTCTGCCCAGAGTCAGGGAGGGGCATGGGGAAGTGGTATCCACAGCATATCCAAGGGCAGTGGCACCCACATGGGAGAGCAAAATGGTCCCCAGTGTGGACCTGCAGACCTTCTCCTTCCTGGAAGGACCACTTCCCTTTCTAGACAAGAGCAGATGCCTTTAGTCCAAGGATGCAGTTTATATGAATTCAAACAATTGTTTGGATAGATTGGAACATTTTCTCACTTGAAATGACTTGATAACAGGACCAAAGAAATTAAATGTCTTTGGTCAGAAATTAGCCCTTTGGGCCATTTCTGACAGATGTCTTTTGGCAATAATGATGATGATGATGATGATGATGATGATGATCTGAACAATTTTAAAAACTTTAGAATTTGATTTAGTAAATCCATATTTCACTTCCAACAATTCAAAGGGGTAAAATTTAACACAATCTTGGGGAAAGCACAAGTGGGTTTCAAACTTGTGAAGAGGTATTTGATGTAGAGTGTTAGCAAGTTGCTCTACCTGCTCAGAAAATGTTAGTGACTTCTCCACTCTTCACCTGGGGAAACCCTCTCTGAACCAGGGAACACTGCAAGACTGGAATTCTCCCTTGACCTGTCCTCTAAAGACCTGCCTTTGAGCATTTGTTCCCATTTCTTGTGCTGCCTAGGTAGGATAAACGACAAAAAGCATTTTGTCTTCCAAAGAATTTCCGAAAGAGGTGGGAATGAAGGGCTGAGGCATAAACCCCAGCAAAGTTCTGGAATAACTCCTTGTCAGCGGAAAATCTGGTGCCTTTGAAAAAGGCTAAGTTTGAGATGGACCCTGGGAACACGGATCTCTCTCCTGGAATTCTGGGGGTGGCTGGATGGACTCAGGGGTCCCAGAGGCTCACTCGGGGGTCCCAGAAGCTAGCGGAGCCTCTGGGACCCCTGGGAAGGCATCCCTCTGACTTTCGCTTTCCTACCTCCATGGCAACTCCAGTCCCTTGGATCTCCCAGATCCAGTGCAGTCCTCCCTGTCTCATTCTGGTCCTTTCAGAACGTAAATAAACTGGTGAGGATCTCTAGGTCCTAGTCCCAGGAGTTACAAGGGGGGACTGGCTGCTTTCAGTTCACTGATAAATAGAAGTCAAGGCGATAGACGCCCCCCCTCCACCGCCTTCCCTTGGTGGAAGTAGAATCTGGAAAAGCCCCTCTGCCAGGTTTTTGAGGGGCCATATCTTAGACCTTATCTTCACTTCCTTCCAGCTATTTATCCTGAGAGTTTAGGGACCTGCAAGGGAAGTTGCCCTGGGATGAGATTTAGAGTACAGACGCTGAGGGTGGATGAGGGAGCTAAAGACTCGAATCTCTAGCGCCGCAAGCCTTTTCCATTCAGAGTTGAACATGGGACTTTTCCGTGTCTTCTAATTTAAAGACAGAGAACATGAAAATTGTTAACGACAAACAAACCTCTTTCCATTTCCCAATAAGCCAGATCCCACCGAGGGGAAAAGAAATCCAAGTGGACAAGTCTGCCGAAATCATTCCTTTCATTCTGCCCTTAACCTCTCCGGAACAGTTGTCCGAAAAACTCCAACACATGGAACATGGAGAAATTTCACATCTACAAAAAGTATGACTTGTAGTGTCCAAACCAAACCACAATTTCACATTTTAGCAAAATATCATAAAAACAAATTAGTAACAATTTGAATGTAAAAAAATAGAAAATAGGAGGACACAAATCTCTGAAAAAGGACATACAACCTGCCCCAGGCATACAATGGGGTTTGAATCCAGGGCCTCACACAGCAAGGCAAGCAGTCTAACCACCAGGCTACAGCCCCCAGCCCACAAATTCCTTTTAACATTATGAAAATACTATATGCTCAACCCCTATGAAAATTAGAAATGCACAGATCTTAGCTGCCCACAGTGGACATGCCTGTAACCCTAGCTCTCAGGAAGCCGAGGCAGAAGGATTGAAAGTTTGAAGCCAGCCTGGGCAGCTTAGTGAGACTAAGTCTCAATTTGTTTTTTAAAAATTTGTTTTTTAAAGGGCTAGGGATGTAGCTTAGTGGGAAAGCGCTTGACTAATCTGCAAGAGACCCTGGGCTTAATCCCCAGCACTGCCAAAAAGCAAAACAAAACAAAAAACCAAATCTTTTGACATTCCTCATTTAATAAGAATATATCATACAGACATGAATATATACACAGAATAGTGTATACCGCTGTGCACCAGCAGAAAGAAGAGGAAAGGAAAATTGGAAACAATTTAAGTATCTCTCAATAATCATCTAATTAAATAATGGTACATCAATACAATAAAATGGAGCTATTAAAAATTTTAATTCTTAAAAAAGAATTAAATTTTAAGCACACTAAGTTTTCAATTAGAAGTTCTAAGGTAGGATTGCAAATTCAAGGCCAGCGACTTAGTGAGGCCTGAAGCAACTGGGGTTTAACTCAGCGGGAAAGTGCCTCTGGGTTCAGTCTCCAGTAATAATAATAAAAGTCAAGCGGGTTGTGGTAGTGCACTCCAGTAATCCCAGCAACTCAGGAGGCTGGGGCAGGAGGATCACAGATTGGAGTGGGAGGCCAACCTGGGAAATTTAGAGACCTTGTCTCTAAATAAATAAGAATAAGAATGGCTAGGAATGCAGTTCAGTGGTAGAGTACCCCTGTTCAATCCTCAGTATTGGGGGATAAGGGGGTGGGGCGTAAAAGTAAAAACAAAGCTTTGTATATGGTATGCTGCCATTTGTGTTAAAATACTGCATTTAGACATACCTCTGTGGAACCATAGTTCCTTCTGGCAGGGGAACTGAGAGAAGAGATTCAAGGAAGATATACTCCGCTCCCCCAGTACTGGGGATTGAACCCAGTGCTGCTCTACCACTGAACTATGTCCCCAGCCCTTTTTATTTTTAATTTTGAAACAGGCTTTTATTAAATTTGTGAGGCTGACCTGGAACTTGTGCTTCTCCCACCTTAGCCTCCTGAGTTGCTGAGATTACACGCAGGTGACACCTTGCCAAGTTTACTTTCCGTTTTAATGTATGAATCATGGTAATTTTTGAATTTTTTCTTTAGCATGCATTTGTTGCCCATTTTTAAAAGATAAACTAAAATCAAGAAATTACCGTTTCACTAGTGTTTATTTTTAGTATGTAAGTAATAAAAATAGGGACAATTTATAAAATATATAAAAGTTAAAATTAATTACATTTGTACTAATAAAGTCCTGATCTACACAGTCTTTATAACAATGAAAATGTAGACTTTTGTCATAGAATTAGAACTAACAAAAATCAGGCCGCCTACTTGATAATTCGTTTTAAAAAAATAAAAGCAAAACTTTTTTGTGAGGCAAATCTGCAGAGCTTAATGCAATAAGAAGAATGCCTAAACTGGTAGTCTGGGTAAAATGATTTTATTTGGGGGCAGGGGATAGATACTAATTCCCTTTTACCTCCCAGGCCAGGTCTGTACAGCTCAGATCTCTAACAGAAGAGTGAAAGAGGGAAAATAATCTGTTTTCAAGTTTAAATCTTTTTGTTGTTTCTGGGCTTCCCTAGTACTCCAGGTCATCTTGGCAGTGTAGATCTTCAGGGGACCCAGCAGCCCACTCAAGGAGATACTATTTTAAATAGAGGGCAACTTGGGGTGGGAGTCAACCGAGGGAATCTGGGGCTGCCAGGCGAGTGGACGCCTCCGAGGAATAGAAGCGGACCTGGGAATGGAGAATGGGCGGATCTGGAGCTCACCGCACATACCCCTGATGGGGAGAAATACTCCTTGAGGGCAAATGCTCCCTAAGCTCCTCTCTGCGATTCCCTCACTGCAGGCTAGAAAAGAGTGCAAGAACCAAGCAGCCTGAGAGAGGAAACCCGGAGCCCCTTGCTCTCTCCACCCGCCTCGATCACCGGGGGCCCCCCGGCTCCGGGTCATTTCACCGGGTTGGACTGGTTTCCATGCATTATTCAAAAGACAGCAGATGGCACAAAGGGCTGCTATCCGAGAATTTGGTGAGGAAGCCAGCCGGCCGGCGGGAGATTGGCAAGCTCTTTGCCCTAGCTGGGAGTCCGGGGAAAATGTTGGGTGAGAGTAGGGAGGCGGCTGGAGCGTCTGGGGGTCCAGCTTGGGGAAGGCGACTCTTAGAGTTTGTTCTCCCTGGAGCCACCAGAAACCATTCCACCCCGTGCAGGAGAAACATGGGTCTGGGATCTAATTCTCTCCCCACGTTTGTCCAAATCCTCCCCTTTCCTGCCTAGGCAATTGCTTCAGCTGTCTCCTGAGTCCTCCTTGCTAAAAACAAAGGCAAACTGAAGCATAGCAAAATTAAAAAGATATGCCAAAATCCATTAAGAAAGGGATGTTGGGGATGGTTTTGTGGTCGCCAGGATCCTCAGCAACCCTGAAGGATGAATCCTGGGAAGGGGAACAGATAGGTAATGATGTACCAAACTAGGGCCAGGAGGGTGTCTGCATTATGGACAGGGGATCCCACCCTCCCAGAGCCAGGAGGAGCCCTGGGAAAGGGGACTCTTACTTCAGACAGACAGCCAACCTTCCAGGTTCCTGACGTCTCCTAAAAAGCAGCCTCACTGAAACTAAAATTATCCAAACAGCAGCTGATATAGACTGGCTGAATTCTCTCCCAAACCAGCAGCTTCCTCTCTTTGTTTCTTTCTCTTTTGCACTGATAGCTGTTCTCCCCTTCCCCCACTCCCTTTCTACAGATTCTGCTCCCCCTTATTATCCCCCCCCCAAAGAAAATGCCAATTAAAAGACGATCAATTCCGGGCTGTAACTTTGAGTTTTATACTTTTTTGTGGTTTTTTTTTTTTTTTTTGAATTGGGGATTGAACTCAGGGGCACTCAGCCACTGAACTGCACATCCCCAGCCCTATTTTGTATTTTATTTAGAGACAGGGTCTCACTGAGTTGCTTAGGGCCTCGCTAAGTTGCTGAGGCTACCTTTGAACTCACAATCCTCCTGACTCAGCCTCCTGAGTCGCTTGGATTACAGGCATGCGCCACCATGGCCCGGCTGGAATCTTGCTTCTCTCTTTACCCAGCTCCCTGACCCCATTTGACTGACGTGGTTAAATTGAGGTGATGGAGGCAGCTTGGAATCTGAGTATTTGCCCAACTCCTCCAGTTTTGTTTGGTCCTAAATGAACCCGTGACTGTTGGAGAAGGAGGAGACCAAGAATAAGACTAATAATAAAAATAAAAATAAGAACTTTTTACCTTTTTAGGACTTTAAAATTGTGGGCGTGTGGTAGAATATTTGCCTAGCATATGTGAAGCCTAGAGTTCCATCCCCAGTGGGACTCACCACCCCCCTTCTGGGCTTAACTCAAGGAGGTGATAAGATTAAAGTTGATAAACCTTCAGTATTACTCTAGGTTGTTTTGATTATAAGCAATAAACCAAAATACTTTCCCTTGAAAACCCAATTAGAGATAAAAGCAAGAGAATTTCCGCCTCCACAGGAGGGTTTATACTTGGAAGAGAGAAGAGCTGAGTGGGAATCTATTCTTGATAAGGGCAAGGGTCCCTGACCAGATCCGCCTGGAGCTAACAACATAGGAAGGGTAAAAATCTCAGTCAATCAACTGTTCTCAAGTAGAAGAAAAGCCAAACAAAGATTTTGGCTAATTTCTTCAGGAACTGGCCAACTGACTGGTTATTTTGGCCAACCTAGTGGGTGCTGAGCTGAGTGTCTTTACATCTGCCTCAAAATGAGTTCTGGACCATCTCACTCCCCCACCCCCTTCTGTTCGGCTTCTCAAGACTTCCCCTCTGCTCTGCGCCACTCTGCACGTGACTCTAAGTCCAGGGGATTAGTCCCAGGACCTTGCAATGCTAAGTAAGTGCTCTACCACTAAGCTGCTGCATTCCCAGCCCTTTTTTATTTTAAGACAGAGTCTCTTTAAGTTGCCCAGGTTGGCCTTCCCCTTGAACTTTCCATCCTCCTGCTTCAGCCTCCCTCCCAAGTAACTGGGGTGACAGGTGGTGCACCGCCACACTTGGCACATTTCATAATCTTTTTAACTCCAATTTTTCTGTCACTCTTCTCTGCATGCTCCCTTTGGTTCCTCTCTATATCACCCGACAACATCCATTTCTCTAGGGGACTTTCTCTGGATTCAGTACCTCGGGTCTGGTGAAGGGATTAACTGATTACAGGTTAATTGACTCATTCAAAGCCTGGGTCAGGCTTTGAATACCACACAGCAGCTGTGTGGTATTCCATCAGTGTGTCCTTTGAAGGACCAGTGCTTATTGACACTGTTGGGGGTGCCTTGCAGAGCAGACAAATTTGTCTTCCTGGGAAGGAGACCCTCTACCATCTGCATTTGCGACATTGCTACATTTTTTGAAACCGCATCAAATTTATTTCCTCAAGCTGAAAATTCAAATAGTCTAGATAGAGAAAGAGGACTTGATTTCGTTTCAGTTTGGACTCTCCTTGGCCTGGCTGTGAGTGGGGGGTGGGGAATTCCAAGTCTAGACTTCAGCTAGACAGACTACCCAATGTTTGGAAATTCCTGGGGGAACTTGTAAGAGCAGCCAGGTCAGAGTTCTGGAGTCCAGAGGAAACTGAGGGGTATTTGGAACTTAGCACCCCCCCTTTTGTAATGCTGCAGATAGAACCCAGGGTACAGCCTCTATTTTTACTTTAGAAAAAAAAATCTGGCTTCCTAGTGAAGGAAAGAAATTAAAGGAGGCTAAAGGGAAAAGAAAACCAAGAAAAAGCTGACAGAACTGGCCTCAGCTCAGAACTGGCTCAGTTCAGGGCCCCAACTCAGGAATCAGACAGGCTAAGAAAACAAGGCATTCTGCTGTTCTTCCTTTAATTTCTTCTTCTTTCCCACAAAAGACCCGATCTTCTCTGGGGCCAGACCCCAGGTTCAATGCTGAAGTGTCCCCTACTCCTTTGGTTGAACCCTGGGTGGAGAGTTCAAAGTCTTTCTTGGACCTTGCCCTTCTCCAACCCTCCCATCCCACATCACCCACCACTCACTCCAAATTGCTTTGGTCCAGTGGAGCTGGCAAACAGGGGGCACTGCCCACAGTGGACACCCTACCTCTTTATTTCCAGATTCTGTTTAAGTGAACAGATTCTGTGTAGGTCTCTGGACAGGACAGTAACCCTACTATCCCCCAAAGGTTTTTAAAATATAGACTCCCGGATGTTGTGAACTACAAGGCCCCACAGTGCTAATGGCCGTATGGGGAATTCCACACCCATTCTGGCAGAAAACAGTTTTGTCGATGCGGAGCCTAGAGTAAAGGACTTTTAAAGTTAGAGAGGAGTAAAATCCCAGACAGAGCAGTTGCACACTGCACAGTAGAGACCTCCAGATGTGAGGCAAAGGTGGATCTTGGGTGATAAAGACCAAATTTCAGGGGCCTCATCAATAAGTAGGAGGAGCTGCAATTGTCAGACCAGCTGAAGCAAAACTCAGCCTAAATTTCTATTCTGCAATCAGATGGCTTCACATGTCCTTTGTAGCTACTGGGAAACAAAGTGAAGGTGTGTGTGTGTGTGTGTGTGTGCGCGTGCGCGTGCAAAACCAGATTTTCTAAGAAAGAAACCTTATCAATTCAGGAGTTGAGAAAATAAGACCCAATCTCTTGGTACCCTGAACTTGCTGAGTGAGCTTTCTTTAGGCTAAAGTCTCATTTATTTATTTTTTATTTTATTTTATTTTATTTTTTGCGGTGCTGGGGATTGAACCCAGGGCCTTATGCTTATGAGGCAAGCACTCTACCAACTGAGCTATATCCCCAGCCCCTAAAGTCTCATTTATATTTCACCCCGAGACCCTTAAAGGATGAATATAAATTTTGTGTAAGTCTCCAGAGAGGATAGCAAACAGCCTGTTACTCAGAATGGATCATGTGAGATTCAGTTTATAACTGCAAGTTGTTTCACGCATGAGTCACCTTGAACACCTTAATAATTAATTAAAACCATGTCCTGCAGAGGAGACTTTATTATATTCACTGTCTTTTTATGAGCTAGGTGTAGTTTGGAAATGAAAAATGTAAGGATCCTCATTATGTCTGCTTTGCATTCTGCACTCCAGGGATAAACTCTCACCAGTTGGTGAGACTCTCACCAGCTTCAAAAGGTAGAATGAGTTTACCACAGTGAGTTGGACTTTATTCAGCTTCTGTAACTGCACCAGCCAGTGTTTCTTGGAAGAGAAGTTGGCGTTTGGGGTGGCTGGTGCCCAAAAGTTGGGGATCCCTGGAAAGAAGAAAGGGGCATGGGCAGTGGGGATTTCTCAGCCCTGAAACATAGGTTGCTTAGCGGTTCCTGGGAAAGAGGAGTGGGCATCTTGGCAGTCTTCTTCATGCCAGAAGGTCACAACTTCTCAGGGTGAGCACTATTAACCAGAGGTGGTGTGGGGGTGGGGCTTCTCCATAGACATGTGATTAGAACAAGGTTTTCTGTAGTTTGGTTCCTCTTCCTCTAGCAGAAATCCTTACTTTCTTCTCCGACACAGCAACTATGAGAGAAACAATCCTTTATAGGCATCCTATGCTTTGTAGTCTTTACTTCCCTCATCTTGTCTCCAAACAACCCTGGGAGAAAGGGTAGGTGGAGATGATCTGTTACCACTTCCATTTTACAGATGAGAAGACTGGGGGTCAGAGAGAAGAGATGGCCAACTCAAGGACACACAGTTGGCAAACCAAGCCAAGAGCAGGCATAGAAGTTATTCCAGCCGGGCGTGGTGGCGCATGCCTGTAATCCAAGCGACTTGGGAGGCTGAGTCAGGAGGATCATGAGTTCAAAGCCAGCCTCAGCAACTTAGTGAGGCCCTAAGCAACTCAGTGAGACCCTGTCTCTAAATAAAATACAAAATAGGGCTGGGGATGTGGCTCAGTGGCCGAGTGTCCCTGAGTTTAATCCCTGGTTCAAAAAAAAAAAAAAGTTATTCCAATTTTCAACCCTCCCTGAAACCTACATAACCCAAAGACTCACCAAAGTATCCCATTCTTGGCTGATTGGGTGTGGAAGAGAGAGGAAGCTTTCCCCCAGTCTAAAAACAAGAAGAGCAAGAGGGAACCAGTGAGTGGTTTAGTGGGCTGGTTCAGCTCCACTTTCAGTGACAGGGAATGGAGAAAATTATGAAGCTCTCTGATCCACACCTGGCTGCCACAGCTAGAGCACCAGAAGCAGGGCAGAAACTTGTAAGAATAAGTCCTTTGGAAGCTCCCCTGGGTTGGATTCCCAGCATATTTCTCTCTCTCTCTCTCTCTCTCTCTCTCTCTCTCTCTCTCTCCACACACACACACACAGAGGAGAGACATATCAAACAAATATAATACATGGAATTTGTTTAGATTCTGATTTGAACAAACCAATTGTTAAAAGACATTTTGGGGGGTTGTGGCTCAGAGGTAGAGCACTTGCCTAGCATGTGTGAGGCCCTGGATTTGATTCTCAGCACCACAAAAAATTAAATAAAGGTATTGTGTACATCTACAACTAAAAACCAAAATATTGAAAAAAATTTTTAAAAAGACATTTTGGGGCAATTGAAGAAATTCTAATATAAATACTGTTAAGGGAGTACTGTTCATTTTGTTTTGTGTGGCTATGGAGGTTATGAAAAAAGAAAGAGCAAAAGAAGGAAAGAAGGAGGAGGAGGAAGGGGAGGTGGAGAAAGAAATCCTTATCTGTCAAAGATTGAAAATGAAGTATTTTTGGGGTGAAATGATTTATGGGATTTGCTTTAAAACACTTTAGGAAGAATTTCAAGTTGGTTATGAGTTGGTCATTATTTAAGCAGGATGCTGGCTACAAGAGATTTCATTTTACTTTGCTGTTTACTTTGCTGTATATGTGAAGTTTGGCATTAGGAAACAATCACCCATATCCCAGAAAACCACACGTGCACACTAACTTTCTTTCTCATATTTCAAAGGGTGGACCTTTGAGAGCCATCTGTGGAATCAAGTTCAAATCCTCAGTGCCCACCAAATGCCATCTTTTCCCATGGAAAGGGCAAAATAAAAGATGTTCTGACACCAGGTTGACCCAACCAGGCTTTTCTCCTCTGTGGTGTTGCAGGTATGGGCAACAGGGCCATTAGAATTTAGGTATCCCACAATTCAACTAGAGGTTAAAAATTCCCAGGCATAGCTCATTAGTTGCTCATATGGACTAAGTTTCTGAAGTGAAAGCTTCTGAAGGGTGGCAGGAAAGTGGAGTGGAAGCAGGAGAGCAGAATTTAGCCCTTACCTTTATAGTTTTAGAAGTCCTGAGGAGCACTGAGCAAAAATTATTGTAGGTTAAAGGGGTTCCTTTATTTTGGAGTCAATGTTTTGGTGTTTTACAAATCCTCTTTTTTTTTTTTTTCCTTTTACTTTAACAATTTCCCCCCAAATATCTTAGGTCTATTTTTGGTATCATTTAAGATACAACTGAAATTTTTTCCTTTTTAAAAATGGTCAAGGACTTGGTATTTGAATAGAGAAGAAGCCAAGTGCTGTGGTGTGCACCTCTAGTCCCAGATACGGGGAGGCTGGCAGGAAGATAACTTGAACCCAGGCAACATACGAAGACCCTGTCTCAAAAAAGAAAGAAAGTCCACATAAAAATAAATAAATAAAATAAAGTTGTTATGTTCATTTACAACTTTAACATATTTTTTAAAAAGAAAGAAAAGAAAAAAACAAAAAAGAAAAAAGAGGGGGCAGGGAAGAAAAAGGAAAAAAAGAAAGGTAGATAGATGAATAGAGCAATACAGAGAAGAAATGAAACAGCCAGTCGAGATTTGGTGCCATGAAAACTCTGGTTGAAGCCCAGGCTTCATCAGTTTTTATCCTCTAGAAATCCTTGGACGAATTAATCTCCTAAACCTCAGTCATTTTTGTGAACAAAAAATTGGAGTCACACTTGCCCATTCCCATGCTCTTACCCACTTCTATCGCTGAGAGGATTAAATGAAAGGTACTTACAGGGCATTTAAGGCACCCCACTGACACATGGGCACAAAACAATGATGAGGATTCTGAAGATACTGTCCCGAGATTGGCAAATGCGTCTGTGGGTTTGAAGTGCTGGTCAAAGTGGCAGGGGAGTGCAGTGTCTTAATCTTGGGTCAGGCAGGTAGTAACATGCAGTGTTCCAACGCTCTGAGCGCTCTAAGCGGGTTTTGGTCTAGCAGTGATTTTCCTCTTAGGAACCACTGGCATTAGGATGAGTGATCCACAGCGAGCACGTGTGGATCACATAGAAAGGAGGCTCCTATATCCCAGCTGTGCTTTCTCAGCTTAGAGAGCTTACCAGTTGGCAGGCTGCTTTGACTTCCAAGAGCAGGCAAGGAAATCTGCTGATGCCTTGACTTCAGTTTCATTACTAAAAAGTCTCCGAGACGGGGTTTTCACATACATGGAAGGAAGGAAAGTCTCTTCTCAAAAGGGGAACAAATCTTTAGGTGGTCCCCTAGTCTTGATGAAGAGGTAACAGTGTTCCCCTTGGTTCCTATGAATTCTCCCACCTGTAAGCGAGCCACCTCACCCACCTGACATGCATGGATTTGGGACAAAGCAGAACCTGGGATGAAGTGTAGATCTATAGTTTGTATGCGCCTTCCCTGATCCAAGGCTTGGACTGCACTCCTGAAGCAGGTAATTCCTGAGGATGGGGGGCCAGGCAGGGGACAAAGAAGGCAGAAACTTCAGGTAGGTAAGTGTGGGGGATCCAAGGACAGAGAGCACCCTGATCTCTAACTGCATTTCCTCTCCTCCTATGTGCACATAGACAGTTAAAGATCTGGGTTGGGCTTGTGACAGCCAGGGGTTATTGAGTGGATGGGAGGGCTGGAGAGATAGGGGTCTGCTTCCCATTGTTCTCACCCAGACCCTCCACCTGAACCTCATGATTATGTCAGGCTTCTCTGGAAAGTTTCCAGGATGATGTCAGGAGTAAGAAACCAAGAGACATGACTTTGCCTAATACTGCTGAACTGTACTGACTAATGGTTCTCAACCTGGGAAGAGGTCTCCTTGTGACCAACCTTTGGCTCCTTACGACTTAGTGGACACAGAGCTGGGACCAGCAAGTTATCCCAAACTTGTGGGTTTCTACATAATCACCTACCATTCTTCCTGACTTTTTTTTTCTTAATTTCTTCCTGACTCTTTGGATTGTCCTAAGGCAGCCTGGAGCACGGACAGGGCATCATTGGAAGCTCCAAAAATTGCATCCAGTTGCAAGAACTGTCTGTCTTTGTCTGTTGTGTTCCTCATTCTTTCTCCTGTTTCTACTATGGCAGCTCAGAGCTTCCAGGAACTATGGAACTAGCCTCTAATTTCTTTTATTCTTTTCTGTTTGTTTTCACTATTAGAATTGAACCCAGGGACACTCTACCACTGAATTACATCCCCAGCTCTTTATCTCTTTTATTTTGAGACAGTCTTTTTTTTTTTTTTTTTTTGGTGGTGGTGCTGGGGATTGAACCCAGGGCCTTGTGCTTGTGAGGCAAGCACTCTACCAACTGAGCTATATCCCCAGCCCAAAACAGGGTCTTAATAAGTGACCCAGATTGGTCTTGAACTTTTGAGTCTCCTGCCTTCACCTCCCAAGAAGCTGGGGTCTCAGGCATGAACCACTGCACCAGAGTTGGTCACTAATTTCTGAGGTCAATTCTCTCTCATGTGGAAAAAGCAGCTTCTTTCCCCAGGTATTTGCTATCCAGTCACCTGAGCAAATAGCTGGACAGAACTGAATAATCCATACAGATTCTCCCAGCCCCAAATATCAATCAACTACTTTGGGCATCTAAAGAATTTGGGGGCTGGGGATATAGCTCAGTTGGTAGAGTGCTTGCCTTGCAAGCACAAGGCCCTGGGTTCAATCCCCAGCACCACAGGAAAAAAAAAAAAAAAGAATTTGGAACATCCTCTTCTTTAGGAGAAGAAGGGAAATGGGGTGGGGAGCTCCACATATCCCCTGTCAGAGATAACCTTAAATAATGATTTCCTAGGAGAAACTTCTATATCCTGCTAAGTTTCTATAACCTTAGACTCTGGTGTTAGTTTCTGCACAGTAGCTCTCAAGATTGGTCATACAAGCAATGTGAAGGGACAGTAAAGATCTTCAGGATTCTGAAGAAAGATTTCTAGAGTCAGGGGTCAATGGTGGCTACAATCCTCTCCAATCATGGACAAAGTTATAGACTATTCATGGGCCAAATAGAAAAAAAATGTTGTGTGAGTGATTTTACAACTTAAAGTGAAGAGCATTTTACCTGCTCTCTCAGAACTCTTAAAACCAGCGGAAGGGGGTATAAACCCAAGTGATCCAGAGACAAAGCAGAATAAAAGTTCTGATCCAATCCTAAATTCCATTTTGATGAAAGGACCCCATGTATATGGCCTAATATCGGCTTTGGAGTAGTTGGGTCAGTGCACACAGGTTACAATCAACCTGTCTCCTCCAGTTTCAGAAGTTCAGGGCCTGGGGTAAATGGCTGGTTCAGAACCTTGGGGACCTTGTTAAGATAGACTTTCTCCCAGGTCAGAGTCTGCAGGGCAGTAACCAGGAACTACCTAATGTTCATCTCAAGCTGAGGCTGAAAAACAGAAATGCAAGTGGAGGTGGGGAGTATTTTATATTCACACAGAACTCAGAACTCTTGGAAGCAGGTGGTTATTTTCAAGTCTTTATCGAGTCCCACAGTGTTAGTCCTCTTTTTATTGTTGTTGTTTGTTTCTTGTTTTTTGGTATCAGGGATAGAACCCCTGGACATTTAACTAAGGAGCCACATCCCCAACCCCCCTTTTTAAATATTTTATTTAGAGACAGGGTCTTGCTGAGTTGCTTAGGGCCTTGATAAGTTGCTGAGGTTGACTCTGAACTTGTGATCCTCCTGCCTCAGTCTCCCAAACTGCTGGGATTACAGGCATGGGCCATCACACCTGGCATGGGTTAGTCCTCTTCAAAACTCAAGGGCAGGGTCCGGCTTTGATCCTCAGCACCACATAAAAAAAAAATAAAGGTACTGTGTCCACCTACAACTAAAAAACATATATATTAAAAAAAAAAACCTCAAGGGCAGATCCCCATGAGTATCATGTACAGAACAGACCTTACTAGGGATGGCTTATGAGCCATTTCTATTCCATGGTGTGTGCGTGTGTGTGTGTGTGTGTGTAAGAGAGAGAGAGAGAGAGAGAGAGAGAGAGAGAGAGAGAGAGAGAGAAATGCCTGGTTTCCTCCTTTCCCAACTTTGTTTCTTAAAACAGGTAACTTTTCCAAGAGAAGAGAAGGGATAAGATTTTACTATGAGATGGGGACCAAGAGGAGGGGGGTGAGCCACAGTGGGTCAAATTCTGGGCATTTGAAAAGGTCCCAGGACTCTCTGTAAAGGAAACACACAAATCAGAGCAACAAATAAAATCTTTCAAATTGTGCTTTTTCTTAAACCTCAAATCTACAGCTCCAACTCAGGTTACATTGGTGGGCTTGGGACTTGAAGGGCCAGAGCTTTTGGTTTGCCCATTCTTCTTGATTTAAGGAGTGAAGGTAGCTAGCACTTTCCTAGTAATTGTCACCCATACCCACATTCCCTGAAGGGGAAACAAGGTGGAGATGGGTGGGAGAGTTGTAAGTAACTGAAACTGTTTCTTGAATTTGTAGGTAGCTTTTTGCTATTGTTGTTTATTTTTGCTTTTTTGTTTTATAGGCAGGTTTTTTGATATATTCTTCATCCTTTAGTCCCATCTGGACTCCCAGGGGTGGACACAAAGGAATTCCAATCTCCCAGGTCCCTGAAAGTTGCAGCAAACCTTGAAGACACTGATTGAGAATCCCCATTTGAGGCTCCTCTTCCTGTTACTCCACTTCCATTTGTCTCTGGGCTGGAGGACTTTTCAGGTAATTAGGATAAGAGTGAAGGAGATTTTCCCTGCCAATCTGGTATCCTTTAATGAACTACTGCAGAATTTACACCCTTGGGACTCACTGTCCCATCTGAGTCAGCCCAAGATGGTTGCTCCACAAATGATAGATGGCAGAGCTGGGTTCCACTAAGGCCCCAAATAACTGCACCCTTCAGTAGACCCACATAGAAACATCCATGGCCTTTTTATGACTCCCTCCGAAGTTTTCCTCCACACAGATGTCCCTTCCCTTCTGCCTGTGGCTGCTCTAGGGCCCAAAGTAAACCCCGTTGGGAACTCAAAGGGAAATGAGTCCAGCCCTTTTCTTTTTACCGAGTGCAGAGAGGAAAACTGAGGCACCAGGAGGGAAAATGACTTTGTCCTACATGCCAGCAGCCACACTAGGTAGAATTGAACCCTGCGTGAGATTTTCGGTCTGTGGTGAGACCATCTAGGCCCAGAATTCCTAATGGTTTGATCCAGGTCCAGGCTGGATTTCTCTGGATTGAGTGTCAAGGGTGGATGACAGACCTGACCCCAGCAAAGCTCAGGGTTGAAGGAGGGGACTGAGGATTCTAGTGAGCCAGTCTTCCTACTAAGCATGTGTGACAGGCAAAGAACACTGACTTGTTTGGCTGGAGCTGCAGAACCAGAGGACAGGAGCCTCTTGGTCTCTGTTCAGGGGACCTCAGTTTTGGTGTCCCTTCCTCCCTGCACCCGCTTTAAACCCCACTCACCATTCCCAGGGGTCAGCTAAGCGCTCCTCCGATTTTCAGGCGCCATTAGAGTGAGCAGCAGTGGTGGGCCGCGTGATTCCAACCATAGAACAGCCTCTCTTCCCTCATCAGTCCATGCGCTGATTCCTCCTCAGATCCATTTTTTCCATGTTTTGAGGCCAACGGCTCATTATTTTCATAGCTGGCTTCCTCAACCCCAGCCTCAGAGCCACTTATATTTGTCCTGAGAGGGTCCTAATCCTGAGGATGTTTCAGGGCTGCCCAGGCTGGGGAGGGAATGGTGGAGATTACAGTGGCTTCCTCCCTTACCCGCCATGCTTCCAGCCTCTGGGCTCTTGCAGCTCTCAGACCCTTCCATCAAATTGTCCAGAAAAATTTTCCTCATCTCCAGCCAGGCTGTGACATTCTAGCCTAATTGGGCTCTCCAGGCGACCTACTCCAGGTTTCCCTACCAGATCTTCCCCGTGTCTAGTGCAGGCTCCCAGCAGCTGAGGGCTGTCCACCCGCAGGTCCTTTCCAGAATTTGTAGAACAATGGGAAATTATGCAAGTAGGCCAATAAAGGAAAAACACGTGTGTTGGGGTAAAGTAAAACAGAGGCGAGAGAAAGAAACAGAAAAAGAAACAGATGAGAAAGGAAGATCCACATGGAACGAAGGGGAGGGGAGAACGAACAACATAAAAAACGAGAGAAAGAGAAGCAAATAAAGAGAAAAATAGTGTATGTGACAACAGGAAGAAAGGAAACAAAGGAAAAATAAAAGTAAGGCAAGGGGTAGGGGCACCAGAAAGTAAGAGATAAAGAGAAAAAGAAAGAAAGAGCATACAAAAGTAAGATAACTGAAACTGAAGGAAGAAAAACACAATCACAAAAGGAAAATAAAGATACCAAAAGACTAAAGGCAGAAAAAATACAGACAGAAGGTAAGGACAGAAGAGAGGAAAGAAAGGAAAGGGCGCACCCCAATTGGACGATTTTCATAAAACCGGGAGAAGCTAAGCGACCCCAAGCTGTTCGGCCAGACCGGCTCAGTCTGGCGGGGCAGTGGAGCCCGGATCTTTCCAGACGAGGAATCGAGGAAGCGTCCCCGGGGCAAATGCACCCTCATTATTCATCACCACCGACCTGAGGGCCGCCATCGTCGCCACCACATACATTGCTCCAGTTCGAAGGAAGGCACCCGACTCTCACTTTACAAAACATAAAACATAATTTAACAAATGCCCCTAAGTGGGGCGGGTGGGCGCCTCTCGACCCCTCCCTCTCGTTGGCGGGTCTCGAGCCCGGGCGGGGGCGGGAGCTGACACCGAGGTGCCAAGTCCCCGTGGCCGGAACCCCTGGGGGCGCGGCGGCCACGCTCAAAGGCCGGGCTGTAAAGGTCACAGGCGGTCTGCCCGGCTGCGCTGAATGGGCTCCCGGAGGTAAACAGACTCTTAACTTTCAACTTGGCCTTGACCTTCCTGGAAGTGTCTGGCGGGTATGTAAAGGAGCATGCTGAGGCTTTCAGCGTGTTTGGATGGGTCAGTAAAGGGGGCTGGGAGGTTCGGGGCTCCTCCCGGAGGGTCTCCCTGAAGGCTCCCAGCAGGACACAAGGGCCTCTGTGGGGATGGGGGAAGGGCAGGCTCTGCCCAGGCCGGTTGGGTGACCAGGATGCCTGGTTTGTGCTGGGATTTGGGTGCTGATCTCCTGTCGTTTCTGGGAGGGCTTCAAGGCGCCGAGCCTTAGCTTCTCCATGTGAGAATTCAGGCGTACACAGCAGCAAGTGACAAGTGACTGGTACTGTCTAGGGCAACTTTTTCAAATAAAAGCAGGTGGCTTCATTAGAAAAACAGGGACACAAGTAGAAGTCATATTTATTCGGTTTATGAAATGCTTTCGTGTGAAAAATCTCATTAAATTGTCACCACATTCCTGTGAAGTGGGAATTATTATCACAGTTTTACAGATAAGGAGGCTTAGTCCTACCTTATGTGACTCCTATTGAGATACACAATAGGACAGATGCACATCTCTATAGACAAGCACAGGAAATAGGAGCACATACCCAGGTGCTAATAAATATGAGATCCATAACTGCTCCCAGGCATCTATAGTTGATGCTAAATGAATTGTAAACAAGACAAAACTCATAGTATTATTTGTATTGAAATGTGTCTGTTTGCATGAGTCTCTAGCACAGCTGGTGAGTGTCTCTGGGACAAAGTCTGTGTTGTTCACCTCTTCATCCCACAACATTGAGTTGCATACACTTTTGATGATTATTCCATGGACATGAGTAAAAACATGGTATCCCCAAAATAGCTCAGTTGCAGGCAATGATGGTATAATTTTTTTTTTCAGTGCTAGGGCTCTAACCCGTTGAAACCAGGGTCTCATACACACTAGACGTGTGCTCTACCACTGAACTACACCCTAACCCCGCTACCATGAATTTTAAAATTTTTCCTCTTATTATTTTTTCTTTTAAAAAAATGAGGCAAAACTGATGCACAGAAGTGTTAAAATTCCAAGCATACAACTTACAATTTTCTAATTTTTCAATTTTTATGAAAATTTTGTAATTTTCACAAAATGAACCTACCCACGTAATTGTAGCACATGCAGACTGAGATGGAGAACATTACCAGCAACTTGTGTTCCCTTCATGTTAACATCCCCCTAGAATACTTTTTATTCTGACCTCTAGCACCACACACTAATTTTGCTGGTCCTTCACATATCCTCTCCACTCCCTCCCATATAGGGGGATTGAATCCAGGGCCTCCCACATGCTAGGCAAGCACTCAACCACGGCGCTATATCTCCAGCCCTTTTCATTTTTTATTTTTCAACAAAGTCTCACTAAGTTGCCCAGGCTGGCCTTGAACTTTTCCCATCTTCTTGCCTCCACTTCCAAAGTAGCTGGGATTACAGGTGTGTGCCACTGAGGTTGGCTTGCTGGTTCTTGAACTATGTAACAATGAAATCATACAAAAATTATTTTTTGTGGCTGGCTTCTTTATCCCACATATCTGTGAAATGCAGTCAGGCTATGTATGGCAATAGTTTGTTCTTTTTAAAATTCCTGTGCAATAGTCTATTGTTTAAATCCAGCTTGATTTCTTTACTTATCCTGCTGTTGATGGACATTTGTGTTGTTTCTAGTTTTGAGCTATTACGGATATTGCTGTCGTGTACCTTCTAGTATATGCCGCCCTTGCTGTTCTCCCTTCCTCTTTCTCCTCCTCCTTCATCTTTTCCTTTTTAAAATATGAAACATTTCACAAATTTGCATGTTATCCTTGCAGAGACTGCTAATCTCTGTATCATTCCAATTTTAGTATGTGCTTCAGAAGCAAGCACTAAAACATGCCTTCTGATAGACAATAATTTTCATTTTTGTTGGTTTATGCCCAAGAAGGTTGGGTTTTAGAGTATGACTATGGCTTTTTAAAATTTAGGAATCTATTCATGCCTGTATTGTATAGTTATGAATAAATTTACACATGGGAAACTTTACCCTCCACACACATATATGTGCATGTATATACGTTTGCCTACTGGAAGCTGAAATTGTGGAAACGTCCTATGTATTCATAAACTATCAAATAAAAACCAGTGAAAGGAGAAAACCCTGGTATTTTTACCTTTCATAGATAAGCAAAAATCTTTGATGAGAGATTGAAAAGCATTGAAGAGATATCTCCTTTTCTTTCCTGTTGTATTCAAATGCCATAAAATCTTGCTAGGATTTCATGTTTGGAATGCAATTATTAACAATATTCATTGAGAGCAATCTACATTACACTGCAATCCTACAACTGGGAGCAACTCCAGCTTGCACGGGGCCCTTTCCTATCAGGTAGCTCAAGTTCAATTTCAGGTTGATGAAAGGATATGACTGAACTCAATCAGAGCTCAGGGTGGTAACTTCTAAGATCCTAGTGTAGACTGGAAAAGATCCTGTCTTCCTCCAGAAAAGCTGGGGCAGGAGGCGTTCTAGAAAAAGCAGATAGAGGATTTTATTTGGGAGGGATAGTTAAGGAAAACAGAAAACCTCTGAAGGCAGATTTGTGAACGAAACAATCTTTTGGATTGTACTGCACAATACGCTCCAACAGAGGAGCCTCAAGCAATTCTGCCAGCGGTTGGGGCTCCCCTTCTAAGGAAATTTAAAGTCTAGAGGAAGCAGATGTGGTGCTGGGCTTTCTGGGCACTCAGCTTAAGTGGAAGTATGCTGGCACTAGGGACAATTTGCTGACCTCCTGGCTCAGGGGAGGATCGCGGGGCAGAGCGACTAGGCTGGGTAACTCCACACAGGCTAGACAGCCCTCCTCATTCTCGGGATCCAGGATCCCCAAAGTTGGTTCATGACCAGTTAACCAAGCTTTGCTTCCCCAGAGATCTAAAAAAGGCGGATGAGAAAGGATTACTTTCCAACTGACACCTCGGCATTTTATAAGATTCTGTTCCATCTCCTCCTTCAACCTCTCTTTAGCACCCTTTGTGCTGCAATTCCTGGATCTCTCTTTCCCCTTCTTCCTCCCTCCCCCCTTCTTTCTTCCCTCCTGTCATATCTTGTGAGTCTCTCTCCACCCTTAAACGGAAATCCAGACCCCCTTTCACAAGCAACATGTAGAGGCCCCATTTCCCCTTCAGGCCCGGACGTTGCGTGTCCTGGGCTCCAGACCGCACGTTTTCTACGTCGAGTTCGTGTCCCCCGCCCCCTTGCTCCGCCCCACCCGGGATTGGGGCCACCAGAACCTTCTGGGCAGGAGTTAGGGTCCCTGGGGAAGGGACGTCCCAGGCACTTCCCTGGGCGTCAGAGCAGCTCAGTACAGCGCATCCGGGACGCGAGGGGCATCTGGAATGAACTGGAATGGTACCCAGGCCCCAAAGCAAAGGGCTTTCGAAGTCCCCGTAACCCCATTTCCCAGCTTCCTCTTACTCAGGCGCATTCCCGGGTTCTCCTTTGAGGCCGGGAGCGGCCTCTCAGCCCCACCCCCGACTCCCCTTCCCCCCAGGAGATGGACACTTTATTGGGAGAGCTTTTTATTCTCTCGTTAAACCTGCCAAAGCGCAGGAGACAGCCAGGGAGAGAGAGGAGGCGACGGAGGTGGGGCTCGGCTCCTCGTCCCCTCTCCCTCCGCAATTTCTGCCGGGAGGATTTTATGAGCTTCTCTCCCCCAAGCCGCAGCCAATCAGAGCGCGTGCCTGGGCCCCTGCGTCTCCTGCGTCAAGACGGCCGGACCGGGCGAATGCAGGCGCCGTGCGAGCTGGGAGCGATTTAAAACGCTTTGGGTTCCCCGGGCCTGGGCGGGGAGAGCGAGCTGGGTGCCCCCTACATCCCCCACCCCCGGCACCCCATGAGCCGACCCTCGGCCCCATGGAGCCCGGCAACTATGCCACCTTGGACGGGGCCAAGGATATCGAAGGCTTGCTGGGAGCGGGAGGAGGTCGGAATCTAGTCGCCCACTCCCCACTGACCAGCCACCCAGCGGCTCCTACGCTCATGCCCGCTGTCAACTATGGCCCCCTGGATCTGCCAGGCTCTGCAGAGCCACCAAAGCAATGCCACCCGTGTCCTGGGGTGCCTCAGGGGGCATCCCCAGCTCCTGTGCCTTATGGCTACTTTGGAGGCGGGTACTACTCCTGCCGGGTGTCCCGGAGCTCGCTGAAACCTTGTGCCCAGGCAGCCACTCTAGCTGCCTACCCCACGGAGACTCCTGCAGCCGGAGAGGAGTACCCTAGTCGCCCCACCGAGTTTGCCTTCTATCCCGGGTATCCGGGACCCTACCAGCCTATGGCCAGTTACCTGGATGTGTCGGTGGTGCAGACCCTCGGTGCCCCTGGGGAGCCTCGCCACGACTCCCTGCTGCCTGTGGACAGTTATCAGCCTTGGGCCTTGGCCAGTGGCTGGAACAGCCAGATGTGCTGCCAGGGTGAACAGAACCCACCGGGTCCCTTTTGGAAGGCGGCATTTGCAGGTAACCTCCACTATCCTGGGTCCCCTTGGCTCTGAGAGTGGGCTGCGCTGGCACTTGCCTGGGAGGAGGAAGAGGAGGGATACTTGGGGCTGGTGAGGAGGAGCTTGATTGCTTATTAGGACTCTCAAGGAGGGTCCTGCTGGAGGGCCTGGGCCTGGGTGGAGGCTCCATAGGGTCAATGTGAGGGACCTGAGCTGTTTGTTATCTGAAGCTTGAGGTCAGCCAACTTTCCTCGCTTCCCCAGGAAGCCCTGGAACTAGCCTTTCAATGTGTCAGAGAGCCTTGGAACTCTTTGCTGTGAGTAGGGGTCAAGGTGTTCCTACCCAGCAAAATCCCAGCCTAATTCTACACAAAGACTAACAATTCAGTGAGTGTGAGGGTGGTGGGGGAGGAAAGGAGGCATTGGGTGTTCTTTAGAGAATATGACTCTCACTTTCTCTTGGGCAAGTTTTCCATTTCTAAAGGAAAACTTATTTTTCCTGCCACCTAAGGTGTGTGCATTGGTTTGTATGTGTGTGCGTGTGTGTGTTTGTGAGCAGAAACGGGTTTACCCTTGTGCAGAATTTGCCTGTAGAATCTATGAGTGACCAAGAGTAAAAATTCGTGTGGGGGTGCATATATGTGATTGTGGGTAAAGGCCTGATTGTGGTGGTGGGTGTCTGTAGACTCCTGGATGGGAGGGCAGTGATGGGTGAGGGTGGCTTGCAGGAGGAGAGGCTGAGAGGTGATCTAGCTGGAATCCAGCCAGCTGGAATCCAGGGGGTGCCCCAGTGTGTTTTGGGGGAGCAAGAGCGCACATGCTCCTGTAGGATGATCTGGATGCTCCTGCAAGATGACATAGCTTATGGGCTTTCTGGGCCAGGGTCTGTAGTTGGGTTGGTACTAGGTGGGGGTCTGAGAGTGCTTTTCCTCCCTCCCTTTCCTGACATACAGACTCCAGCGCGCAGCACCCTCCTGAAGGCTGTGCCTTCCGCCGAGGGCGGAAGAAGCGCATTCCCTATAGCAAGGGGCAGTTGCGGGAGTTGGAGCGCGAGTATGCGGCTAACAAGTTCATCACCAAGGACAAGAGGCGCAAGATCTCAGCAGCTACCAGCCTCTCGGAGCGCCAGATTACCATCTGGTTTCAAAACCGCCGGGTCAAGGAAAAGAAGGTTCTTGCCAAGGTCAAGACCAGCGCTACCCCGTGAGGGATCTCCCTGGCTGGGTGGGCACAGGGGAAGGTGGGGGTGTCTTGGGGAGACCAGGAGACTTGCTGGGCCTGGCTGGGCCAAGGACTCTGTGAGGGGCCCCCAGAGATGACACTCTTTGAAGGCCATCGGCTCCTGAACTATTCCTCAGGTGCAGCCTGGGCATTGAGTATGTGCCAGTAGAGTGAGGTCTAGAGTTACAGTTCTCTCTGCCAGGGTTCCTGAAGAACCCATCCCAGTCATAATCATTCATCCTAACAGTGGTGATAATCATGATAACCAGTACTAGTTGCCATGATAATTAGTCTCATATTTTCTATCTAGAGCTCTGTAGAGCACTTTAGAAACTGCTTTCATGAATTGAGTTGATTATGAATAAACTTGGAAGAAGACCCCTTTGCAGGGCAGCTTCCTCTCAGACCCACTTCCATTTTCATGACACCCCTCCCCTGCATTCCAGTAACATCAGGAAGGCAGGGGAGAGGAGAAAAGGCAGATTCCTCTGTGTAAATATGATGCCCATCCAGGATTTCCTAAGATGACAGCTGGGCAGGATGTCCCTACTTACCCTCTAGGTAGTGCCCATTGGAAAGCTCCCATCTCTAACTCTTAGATTTTTGAGTTGCATGAAAATGAAGCCACAGGCTGCTCTAGTCTGTCCTTCTTCCAAAGAAGCAAGAGTTTGAGGAAGTGCCTGGGTAATTCAAAGCTTCTCACTTCCTCCCCCAAATTCACTAAGTCTGCCCTCAAAGTTCCTGGTGGTTTTGACTCAAGTAGGTCATGGTTTATTGGGCATTTAGGAGCCACATGAAATAGATATTTGTAGCTTTGTAGACAGCCCCTATCAGACACAGTAGTTATGGAAGAGAGAGGAGTATCCTATGCTACCCTCAGGCCAGTCCCAAACATGCTGGAATAGCTCAGCAGGAGAGGAAACCACCTATTTTCTCCTTTGTCTTCCTGTGACACCCAGAGGAACTTTGGGGCCTCAGGCTGGGAAGATGTCCAAGTCTTTGTGGGTGAAAGAACAGGTGACTGCAGATGTGCAAAGACCCATGCTCAGGGTGGAAAATGCCCCACTGGCCTCAGACTTCCTTTCCTTTTGACTAGCTCAGTCCACATACCCTGAATCCTGGGTGGGTGGAAGGCAGAGTGGCACCAACTTTTGTTTTCTAGGTCCACGTGTAGACTGGGATATATAGTGCAAAATTCTGGAAACTTGGAGTAGATTTTTTTTCCCCCCAGAGGGACACTTTTTTTTTTTTTTTTTTAAAGAGGGACACTGGTTTCCACCTCTATAATGGTTCCCTGATGTCTTGCATGTGGGTCTAGTGCCTGACGGGGCCTGACACCTGGGCCTTCCTATAGTCTGGGGCTTGGTGGGGGTCCCTGTAATCCAGTGCACAGACCCCAAGTAGGGAGAGCTCTCTGGACCTAAATTTCCAGTGGTGGGCAGGTGGATGGTGAGCAGTGGCTGGCAGAAGCCACCATCTCAATGGACTTTCCCTTTCAGAGTGGGCCTACAGTTCCTGAAGAAACCCAAGGTTGGCTGCCCTAGTCAAGGGATTCAAGTGTGTCCGGACTGTGGTTGGGTAGGATCCCAGTCCTGGCTTCTATCCCAGGGAAAGAATGAGAAGGGAAGCGGCTCTGATTCTTCTGCATTTATTTACCAAAGAGGAGCCAGGAATGAGGGAAAAGGCGGAAGGCTGGAGGTCAGCCTCCCTCCCTGGATCTCAGATTTTGTGTGGATAGAAGGAGAATGAAACCTTCCCTTCCTGACTGAAAAATTCCTTCCAAGCTCTGTGGTCCAGTCTAAGCTCCTTGGTTACACACCCCACTCAGAGGAGATCACTTTCTGCATTCCACATTCTCCTTCAAGAGAAGTCACGTGGGTAGCTTTTCATGTCACAGGTTCTTACTTCTGTTATACCTGACCCAAGAGACCAAATGCTAGCAGATTTCTCCCTTGCCAACTTCAGAGTGGAGAGACTTCAGCACCGATGGGCACGTAGGAAGGGTGTAAGATAAATGAGAGGAGCGTCATGGTGAGGGGTCCCCACCTAGAGAGGGATAAGGTCACAAGATCGATTGCCACCCCGTTGATGGAGATGACCCAGGCCTGTGTTGGGTGAGGAGTTTCTAGATTTCCAGAACCCTAATTCATCCATTCTGCTACTAGGGACTTAAATCTTCGGGGCTCTATTTTTTTGCTCACGATAATTTCAGAGCAAACAAAAGATTTGAGGGTTTAAGAGATTTATTCTGCTAACCAGTGTGTTTAGACTATTAAGAAGACAAGGGCGCCCCCTTCCGGCAGATGTTCGTTATTTCAAGGGAACCCGCCGGCAACCCCGCTGAGTTTCAGGCTTACAGTCGCCATCGGATTTGGGCCTCGGGGTTGGAGAGTCCTGGGCTGCGTTTAAGAGTTCCAGGACCCGATGTTCCCTGCAATTTAGCAAACCCATCGGCAGATGTGTCGATCCATGTATAAATTCAATTTTCGAGAGGCTCAGGTGGAGAACAAGGAGGGCCAACACGAAAGAAGCGAATAAAAGAACAGGGTAGAACAGGGGACTCAGAACAAGGCGGCGGCGCCATCTGCCTTCGGTCCACGTCTTCGTTCCACGGGAATAATATATTCACCTTCCTCCCATAATAATTCGCGGTGCCCCCCCCCCCCTTTTGACTGATTTGTATGGAACCTGTGCAAAAAATATCAATTTCGTTTTTTATTAAACCTTTTTATGGAATCATTTTCCAAACACCCACTTTATTCCCAAAGTGAATTATATCCACCCACCACCACTGAAATCTCTTATTTGTGTCCAGATCACATCAGGGCTCTGTAGCAGAGTGCTTGCCTAGCATGAACGAGGCCCTGAATTTGCACCACCCCCCATACACCGCAAAAGATACATAAATTACAACGAAATCTACACATTCGCATCGACTTGCCTGCAGCTATTTCCTTTCAAATAAGCACTATTTTAAGCTACAATCGAGTTTTTGTTTACTTAGACAAATGCGTGAACATAACGTTCACAAAGAGTCAACTTCATACATTCTCACGGACAACTAGACGCAGAGGCGCACACCAGTACTCTGGAAAATAAGCCTTTTCACCAACAAGGCATAATTTTACTTTTGAGTGTCCCTCCATACTCTTCCCCTCCTGAGTCAAAGGAGATCCTTCAGGCGAGCCTTTTTCAGCAAGGAAGGAAACGTGTCTACGCGGGCTCCAAGACCAAAATCATTTCTAATTCCAAACCAGCTAGATTATGACGATAAAGGGTGGTGGTGGTGAAATGTGTTGCGATCTCCCGAAGCTCTTTTTAAATCTAGACTGATGCCACTGCAAAGCGGAGAACAACCCCAGGTCCACCGTTAGGGCCTTTCTCAGCCGCAGGCAAACGCTTCTCGCCGTCCACCACTCAGCGAGGCATGGCGGACCCAGAATCTGCCCCAATCCCCTCCACCCCTACTGGGAGTTGTTGGGGTGGAAAGCTGCCTTAGCAGCAAGAAAACAAAAAAACAAAACAGCAAACCATCTAGCCCCCTTGTTCTGGGGGACACCTCCGGCTCCCCTCCCCCAAGCCAGAGCAACCTTCCCTCTCCGCCCCCAGCTCCTCTCCTCCCTTTCATTAAAATTTTATTCAAGATCCTAAGTGCTGCACTTTAATTAGGTTTCCTTCAGGGAAAGCTGTGCCCCACCTCCGTGCTGTCTAACAGAAACCCCAGAGCTACAATCGCGAATTAAATAAATGAACTCGTTCCCGTAAACTTCCCATAAAGCAACTGCTGTGGCGACTGCTGAAGAGGGGGTGAAAGGAGAAGGTTTCGTCGTTTTTTGAAAGAAATTTGTATGATATTTTCACCTCTGGGCACGAGGGGAGAAATTACTGGATGAGCCCTCGGCCTCCTGTCCAAGAGCAGCACACCGGCCCTTCTCCGCAGACGCCTGTCTGGGCCTGGACAGAGGTTTAAAACGTCCAATGGAGAACCCGTGCCGGCTTTTCTTTCCTTCTCCGACACCAGTTAGTTATGTGTAGAAGTGTGTGTGTGTGTGGGGGGGGGGTTGGAGTGGTCGGAGGAGACGTGAAAGAATGCCATCGTTGCCCCCTGCCCTCCCCTAAACTGCCTCCGAAATGGGAGGGCGACGGAGGGGTAGCAAAAGAATGCCGTCGCCCCTAGAATGATGAGGAGGGAAAGGCACCAACTGCTGGAACCCAGTCTAGGGGGAGGGGGAGGGACTTTGCCATTGAACTTGAGGATCCAGGCTGGTGGTCTCCATCACCCTGCCCCCACTCTGCTAAACGCTTTATGGAAAGAAGGAGGAAGGTGAGGGGAAAGGGGGACATCTCTGGCTCCGAGAAGGAGCGAGGAAGCCAAACGGCGGGTGCGGGGTGAGAGCTACCAGGAGACCTGCTGGGAGAAGCCACGGATGGCGGGGAGGCAAAAAGCCTGGGGCGACCAGAGGAGACACTCCAGCCTTCCTCCCCGACCTGCAGCTAAGAAGTGGGGGAGCCACCCGCGGTGCGCAGTTTTGTTGAGCCCCGCCCCAGACTCCGTAAGGAGTGGGCAGTCGGCGCTGCTCTCTGGTAATTCCTCTCCCAGGCTTAGGTGCACGAACGGAGCCTTAGGTCACTGGGAGGCTGAAAACTTCAAGCCGATGCCAGCCGAGCTCAGGGCCTGGAAGCCAGCTGGATTCTGGTCTAGGCTTTTGCAGAGTGAAGAGAAAAGTTACGCGCCGGTTTTTCAAACCAAGGACCGGTCGGGCTTTTACTATCTCCAGGGGTTTCTCTCTAATAAGGTAAACTAACTAAAGCGTGGGTGAAGGGCATTACTGATTTTCCAGTCTGGAATTTGCTTCAGGAGGCTCTGCAAGGGGGTCTTCTAAGAATCTGGGGGAATTTGAGGTCGTTGCAAATAAGGGAAGAAGCCGGCAGGCTCTCACAGAGACCTCAGGCAGGGCACTTCCTGCTGGTTTCTGGAAAGACCGGCAATCACTTAGGCAAAAAGGGACAAAGAAAATGCTTCGAAGCATCCGGGCCATGCACAGCCTTGACTGGGGAGAGGCCAGCTGGTGGGAGCCAGCACAGCCATCACCTCCCAACCATGTTTGACGAGATGGAGTCCTGGCACAGAAAAAAATTAACATTATTAGTATTATTTTCATTTAAAACTATAATATTTCATAAAACAATTATTTCAAAAACTGGGCAAAATTTAAATTTGATGATAACGATTTACTAAATCACCCTTAAGGGAAAAGCTCTAGTCCTTAAAACAAAAAACAGTGTACTTTAACCTCTGGGTCCCTGCTTTCCTTCCTCTCAAACCTGTGCCCTCTCAGAAGTTCCTTGGGCTTGGCTTGGTGAATGCTGGGATCTGAGGAGCAACTGGAGGGACTCACCACAAATTCATGCAGGTGCCCGTGCAGACCCAGTACAGAGAAATGGACCACGTGCCCACATCCTCAGCCACTGCCACTTCTAACACATTAATCTACAAACACACCCAAGACTTACCTAACTTCCCACCCTCCAGCGGGCTCCTCCCCTGCCACGGCCCCCTCGGAGTTACTGTTGGGAACTGACAAAATCCACAACTGATTGAGCACTTTGTAAAATTTATAAATTGAGAATAAAAGGCGAGTTACCTGATGGGTGTCACAGAGGCAAAACCTGGGCCCCAAAGCAGGTCCTTTTAATCTCTAAGCTCCAGGTCTCCATCAACTGACAGAAAAGGATGCCCAGCCTCTCTCCCACCTCAACAAACCTCTCCACACTAGGTCCCTTCAGACACTGACAAACATCTGCTTCCATCTGGGGCTGCCCAGCTGAGGTCACACAGTTTTATTCAAACCCCTAGACCCAGCTCCACGTTGAGCAGGGGACATCTTTACCTATTGCAAACAGAGCAGATTAAACACATGTGGAAATTTAGTTCAACCAGCTACTCATTTACTGAATGTCTACAGCATACAAAACCTTCCATTGGGGGTAGAAGGCAGGAGGAAATACTCTGGAAATAAAATCTCTCTTCCTAAGGCCTTGCAGATCCTGGGACTGCAGTCCTGAAGCATGGGGACTATATTCTATGAACTCTGGCATTGTGAGGTGGGAAGACGCCTTTGTAAGTGATTACAAATCAGGACAAATGGAGAACAGGCGTGAGAAAGATTTATACACAAATCCATGGCATCTGGAGGCTACCGAGGAGATGCCGTCAGTAGAGAAGAAGGATCCGGAAAGATGCTCAGAATATCAAACCCCCTTGCAAGATGTGAGAAAAACTGAGGGTGAGGGAAGCCGGAGGCAGGGAAAAGGCAAATCGCCGGGGTGGGGGACGGACACACACTATGGATCCTGGCTCCAGCTCCCGATGAGCGAGAGCTAATTAGGAAGAGGGCAGGATCAGCTCATATGGTCCTGGATGCCCGGGTAAGGTCTGGGCCCTGATCAGACACCGTCTAGCCATTTATACTCAGATCCGTCCAATTCCACCCAGGCGAACCAACGCCATTACTAGGGGCCGCACTCCGTAGGCTCCAGGCCAGGGACAGAGAGAGGCAACTCTCTAACAGGAGGATCTGTACCCACCCCGTGGATTGCCAGCTCTCTGGTGGGCCCAGCATGACTACCCGGCGGTAGGCCAGCGCCCAACCTTTGTCGTGTTGATGGTTGAAGTTCACTGCCCCTCCCCCTCTAGGCAGGTTTTGTCATTGAACTTGAGTCTGGCTATAAACATTCCTTCACCTCTCCGGGAGTCGGGAGCCAGGAGCCGGACGCAGACTCCAAGCGTTTGGGGGAAAAGAAGGCTGAGGGGCCTATAGAAGGACCCAGAATGCGAAAGACCAGCCCTCTTCCACCTAAGCTTGTATTGCTTTTCAGAGTTTCTGATCCTTGCCTTCCGGGAAAATTCTCTGGGCCTACATTTTAAAAACCCATTGTTGTGGCTGGGGATGTAGGTCTGTGTGGGAGCGCTTGTCTAGCACGCACAAGGTTCCATCCCAACATTCAACAAAACAAAACAAAATAACAAAGAACTCTCCCCTATAATTGAGATCACATGGCAAGTGAGACCAATATGTTAGAATCAAAGTAACGTAACGATTTCCCTCACCCGTAATTCTTGCTATCTTACCTTATATTTGGCAGTAAATCCCTTAATCTCTTTTAACAATCAAGATAAAAATACATAGATAATAAACGGATTACAGCTAAACCGATGCATTATTAGAGAAGTTCGAGAGGCGCCTGAGGCCGTCGCCGCGGTTGGAGGGCGCCCTGCCCGGGGCCTGGTAATACCCCGTGCTGTCGCCGCCGCGCGAGTTCCAAGCTGCCACGAGAGCGGTTGCAGAGCCCCCACGCAGTTCTCGGTCTCCGTCCCAGGATCTGGAAACTTTTAACTTGGTCTCCCGTCTCCATGGTCAAGGAAGCACTACCCTGGGTAACCGCCGGACCCGGGAAACTTGCAGCTCTTTCCCCGCGATCGGCTGAGCAGCCAGTGGAGACCGTTTTGTTGTTTTAAGACTTCGGGATCCTGCAGCAAGGGAGAGTCCAAAGTCCGATCCCGGAATCTTTTCCTGACCCAGTATTATTCAGTAGAAGGAAAAGTGCGCGCGCTGGGAGTTCCGGGGGACCCTGGGTCGTCCCTGCGTTACGCGGCCTGGCTCGGCGCGCCAGCCGCCTTCCCGGAGCCCCCGGAGCCGCAGCGATGCGCTAAGGCAGCAAACCCCGGCGAACCAACGACAAGCTCCCACCCAGCCGTCTCTTTTGGGGCTTGAGAAAATGCAACGAGGCAGGTCCTCACAGGCAAATCGTCAGAGACCTGAGGGAGTCATCGCACTAACGCTGTCCACGTCCTCCCCCGCCCGTCCCCCCATGTGGCTTTTTACCCACCGCAGACTTCTTTGGACCAAAAGGATTTGTTGTTTTATCCTCCTCTTCAACCTTGGGTGTACAGACCTTCTCGGCCCTGGGAAGAATCCAGTCAACCCCTCTCTCTTTGTCTGATCTTTGGGGAAAAGAGGCGTGGGCGCCGCCAGGGTCAAATTCACAGACCTGTATCTTTTAAGGCAAGTGAGGCCACCGGTCTCATCCGATGAGGAGAGTCCTAAGCAATTGGGACTCTGTGGGGCAAACAGGGAAGCTACTTTTCGATTTTAATCTGCTATTCAGTTCGCACATTCGCTTCTCCCTGTCCCCAGCTCTGTTGAAGAGAAGCAATTCGATGTGAAACGAAGCTTTCACTTGCAAAAATAAGTGCGAAGGTCTCTTGTAATGAACTTCCCAGGAATGTCCCAAGTCTTTGGCGCTGGAGTAATTTTGCGTGGTTCGGTAGCGGCGTTTATCAAAGTTAAGGATTTACTGTATTAGGCACAAGGGTTTCTGCGGAATCTGATTCAGAGCCAAATAGGCCACATCTACACTGCTCCCCACAAAGTTTCAGACTGCACGCGTTGAAATAAATTCCCGTAACATTTTTGCTCCTTAAAAAAAATAAAAGCTCAAAATATAAAAAAGAAAAGCAAAATACGGATGGGGGGGGGAGAATATGAGCTTAAAACACACAGGTACTATGAAAACGTTTTATAAACAATCTTCTTTGAAAAAAAAAATTCCATTCGTTTTTCAGTGCCTGCGTTTTACAATTAGCAATCACTGCTTTTTGTTTCTTTCTCGGTACTAATTTGTAGTTATATATATTCTAATTTGTTTTGAAACAGTATACGATTATTAGGTCTTAAGCAATTCCTCAAGTTATTGTAATTTTCTAAATGCCTTTTTAAAAATTGCATAATATACAATGAAAGGAGTTGTCAGACATTTAGAAAAGCATTTCCCTAGGGTGCGTTATTTAGGCTGCCCGAAAACTTAAAAAGAAAACTTTTTTCCCTTGATTGGAAATGCAGCACATTCTCATTGTTAAGAACTTTAAAAATATTAAAAACTATAGAGGTGAAAATAAAACCCATCCCATATCTTACCACCAAAATTTACCCAAGCTAATCTTTTGTTGTATTTTTATCAGGTCTTTTTCCTTGAACATGTGTAGTTTCAAAAACAAGATTCTGTATGAACATTTTTTATATCTTGCTTTTTATTTTAATATCAAATTATGAACTTTCCCCTGTCATTAAATATTCTTAAAAAGCATGACTAATTATTGTACAGTATCCAATCCACCAGATGTACCATCAAAAGCATTTTAAAAATTATTGCTCATTTAGATGGTTTCCATGTTTACTTTTTAAAATAATTCATGAGAAATATTGTTATGCTCCCTAAATATGTTTGGTAGGAAGAGAGCTGAATCCCCCTGGTACAAAATGCTGAGAGAGTGTTAGGTTAAAAATTTCCCTTCTCAATATTTGTTAGGGGAGAACAAAAGAGAGGCTTTTAGAGTGCTTAAAATGTTCCATATTTTGGTTAAGGAGGTGGTTACCTGTGTGTGTATGTAAAAATTCAGTTACCTGAACATTTAAAATGTGTGTGCTTTATTTTTTAGTTTTTAACACTGCGCTCTCACCCTCAAAAGCCTGTATTTGTTTACACAGAAAGAGGACAAAGCAGGAAATAGGTGGAGGAAGTGAAGACGTGGGTGGAGACCAACCCAAACTGGATCAGTTCACCCCTGGCTGGGGTATTATCTTTAGTTCATAGAGACCAAAATATTTACCAAAAGCAAACATTTGACAATTTGTGATGGGGGTGAGGGAAGAGAACAAGCACCAACTGGAGCACTGGTCCCTTCTTCCCCACCCCAGTGCTAACCCTTGTTAGTTGGAGGTTTTCCTATTATAGTTGCTCTACTGTGCTTTGAATTCCCAAGTGAGTTACAGAGGAATAAAAATAGGGTAGAAGAGGATTAAAAAGAGAATTAAAATTAACAGATAAGTAGTTGGCTGGTGTAATATAATTATGCTAAATAGAAGTGGGGTGATATATATGTGTAGATATATAATATATAAATTTTAAAAATTCAGAAATGTTGTAGGTTTGGGGTGGGGACTTAGCTCAGTGGTAGAGTGCTTGCCTAGGATCCAAACAAAACAAAACAACCCCCCACAAAAAAACCTATAGGTTCATTTTGTATTTATTTTGTAATCTACTTTCATTTAAAAAAGATATCAGGCACAATTTGGAAACTGAAGGATCAATTGTTCTCCGGAATGAAAACAAGGACTTAGAAGGAATGGAGTAGAGCCCAGTGTCTGAGCCTGCTTGTGTTGGCACTGGCTTCTGAGGCTGTTTGCTGACACATGCTTGATCCTGGGATGCTGAGAGAGGAAAAACCACTTCCAATGCTTTCACATCCTGGTTGTGCTTTGGATAGGAGACTTTACATGTTCATATTTAGGGGTTATTTTTCCTCTTCTCCCCTTTCTCCCTCTCTTTTGATACTAGAAATTGAACCCAGGGTGCCCTACCTCTGAGTTACATCCCCACACCTTTTTAAATTTTTTATTTTGAGGCAGGGTTTTGCTAAATTGCAGAGGTTGGGCTGGAACTTTCAATCGATCCTTCTGCCTCAGCCTCCTGAGTAGCTGGAATTGCAAGTGTGTCCCACCTTTCCTGGATGATTTCTTTTTTTGTTGTCATTTCTTTCCTTTTCTGTTTAGAATCAAGACAAAGTTGGATTTTTTAACTTTTTTGTTGCTGTTGTTGTTTTTGGATTGGGGATTGAATCCATAGGTGTTCTACCACTGAGTTACATCCCCAGCCTTTTTTATTTTTATTTTGAGCTAGGTCTTGCTAAGTTGCTTTGGG
>JAJEJO010002462.1:53054-64318 GCA_020662805.1 Glaucomys volans
TCCCCCTCCCTATATGGGCCTCCCTGCCCATAATATTTCCAGTATAATATTCCAGAAGTAATTGTGATCCAATTTCCATTAATATTGATTGGCCTGTTTAATAGGATTATGTAGCACAAGCTGGGTATGATGGTACAGGCCTGTAACCCAGCAACTCAGGAGGTTAAGGAAGAAGGATCATAAGTTTGAGGTCAGCCTTGTCAACTTAGTGAGATCCTGTCTTAAAATACAAAATAAAGGGGGCTGGAAAGTAGTTCAGTGATAGAAACTTGGGTCCAATCAGTAGTACCAAGATGGAGGGGCAGGGGCAGGAAGAAAGGAAGAAAAAATATATATAGTGTGTACTCTTTGGGGTCTGTTTTCTTTCCATTCAACAAAATGCCCGTCAGATTCATCCGTGTTGTTGTGTGCATCAGTTTTTAATTCTTCTAACAGCTTTCTGCTATTCCATTGCACACAGTCAAGTTTATTCACTCCACTTGTTAGTGGACCTTCGAGTTGTTTCTATTTTGGGCTATTATGGATAAAGCTACTGTGATTATTCTTGAACATGTCTTTTGGTGAACAAATTGACTCATTTAATATATAATCTATGGATTATGGCCTGGGTATATATTTAGCTTTATTAGTTATATGGTGGGGTTTTTTTTATGTGCGTGTGTGTGTATGGTGCTGGGGATTGAACCCAGGGCTTGGGCATGGAGGAAAGCACTCTACCAACTGAGCGATATTCCCAGCCCAGTTACATGGTATTTTAAACATCAAATTATGTATTAGGGGCTGAGGATATAGCTCAGTTGGTAGAGTGCCTGCCTCGCAAGCACAAGGCCCTGGGTTCAATCCCCAGCACCACCAAAAAAAAAAAAAATTATGTATCAGTCTCCATTCCCCACAACAACTGGTGCAAATGGTCAGACTTTAGAAAAAAGAAAAACCCAATACATCAAAAGATATGATTATATTCGTTTGGATTTCTACAATGAGTTTATTTTGAAAACTTGATGACCTTAATGTCCCTGGGACAGTGGATATTTGGGTTTGCTGATAGAAAAGCATCAAGATTCATGGCTCTGGTCCTTCCTATAGTCTCTCTCTACTGATCTAGTCCTGGGCACTTCACATTTGCCAGTTTTGTCCATGTGGATCTCCCCAAACTCCCCCAAATGCAAGTACACTAACATAGGGCTCACTGACTGAGGCAATGGTGGTGGTCAGCAGGGACCACAGGCCCAAGGATTAGTGCCTGAAGATGGAAGTGATTCTCCTGAGTTCTGATTTGGAAGCCGAGTTATGTCTTGTGAAATTTATTACCTTCTGGTCCTTTAACAAGAATCGATCTATCTTCCCGGGCAGAATTTCCATTACTGGTGACAGGTGCTTGGAGCCAGCTTATTAAAAACCATCATTCCAACCCCCAAAGAAAGTGCTATAGTGTATTGGAACAGAATACTAATTTCCAGCTTCATATCATAATCTAGGACATGGAGAGCATTAGGAGGTATTTTAATATTTAAGAGGAAAGAAATGCAAGGCTGCACCCAGGACCCAGGGACCATCGGGATCTGCCTTCATTTTTCCAGTCGCACTTCCCCTGGTTTCAAACAGGATGAGACAGCTCACTGGCTCTTCTCTTAGACTGGCCCTGCCCTGGCCCAAGATGGAGATTGCCTCATTACTTAATAACTGTGGTAGAACAGAATGAGCTCCTGAATTTCTGTCAAGTTGGTGGGACTTAGCTGTCTTATGTTTGCAGAGCACTTTTAAATTTTCCAAGAGTTTTCAAGATCTCTGCATACATTCACATCTTTTATATCATGTGGCACAGTGAGATACAAGAGGAGGAAAAGAATCTGCCCATTTTATGTAATTCTTGGAGGCAGTTTCTTGTCATCCTTTGGAGGTAAGAGAAGCCTCCATTCACTGACTTTGGTCTTTAGCTCTTTCCTGTGAAGATTTGGGAGTATCTCTGAGAAGTCTGGGTTGGAGGAGGGGGAGCAATGGGGGAGACAGTTCATGGAACTCTTTTACAGATGAACCAGATTTTATGTCTCCACAGAGCTTCACTGTCATCTTTAGGTCTCCCAGGGAGAACTTTCTAGCTGAATTATTCAAATTATCAATTAATTTTTTTGTGCCACACAAGTCTGGGTGTATCATGTCAAGTAAAAGAGACATCTAAGGAAGTAACCTGAATGGCCAGGTCAAGAATTAGCCACATGAATGAACTAAGTATATTTTGCAGTGTGCACTGTCCAGCTAGATGGTAGATAGCTCATCTAAAATGCTTGGAGTGCTGACTGGGAGGTGTGGCTCAGTGTTAGAGCACTTGCCTAGGCCCTAGGTTTAATCCCCAGCACACAAAAATAAATAAATACATAATTTTTTTTAAAGTGGCACATGGGGATAAGAGAAGCTGTTACTTAGATATGATGGTGTTGGGAATCTTCCTGAGAGGTGAGGTCAAAGGTTATTTACAGCTGTACCATAGCAAAATGTCCATAAATTTCTGAGTTTTGGTTTGTATCTTAATGAACAACATGCATTTTATATAGTTGCCATGGAATGTCAGACATTTTGCAATATGTGTGGTCGATCTAATGTACTTTGACATTTTCTATCAATTATATAAAACTGCCTAGAAAGTTTTTCTTTTCTTTTTCAGTTCTAGAGTTCGAACCCAGGGCCTTGCACATGCTGTACTACAACCTCAGCCCCTGACCAAAAAAAATTTGATCCTCTAGGAATTTGGGAGGCGCATGCTATTATCCTTTCTTACCTTGACATTCTACATAAAGATTCAAGGCTGTTTCCTGATGTCTTCTTTCCCATTTATAAAATATTTGGGTAAGCAACACAAACTCATCCAAATTTCCAATTAGTTACATTATCTCAGTTGTTTGCAAGAAAGTGGGGCCTAATTAAAATTTTCTTTTTAAGCTTTTTTTTTCTTCTCAGTGGTACCAGGGATCCAAACCAGGGTCTCTGGAATGTTAAGCAAGTGCTCTATCACTAAGGTACATCTGCAACCCCTAGTTGAATATTTTATTTGAATGTTTGATCCCATGTGGTCTAAGGCTTGGGGGAGCCAAAAACTTGGTGTCAGGGGCCCTTGTGGAGTGTGTGTATAGGTGACAATTAAAACCAGTTGTGTAGGCTGGCATGGTGGTGCATGCCTGTAATCCCAGTTGCTTGGGAGGCTGAGACAGAAGGATCTCAAGTTCAAGGCCAGTCTCAGCAGTCTAGTGAGGCTCTAAGCAACTTGGTGAGACCTTGCCTCAAATTAAACAATTAAAAAGGACTGGGGCACTGGGGATGTGGCTCAGTGGGAGAGTGTCTGCCTGGCATGCAGAAGGCCCTGGGTTTGACCCCCAGCACCACACACACACACACACACACACACACACACACGGGCTGGATATGTGATTCAGTGGTAAAGCATTCTTTGGTTCAATCTCCGGTACCCAAAACAAAACAAAAACAAAAACAAAAACAAAACCCCAAACAGTGTTGTTTCCTTCGCAGCTTGGCCCAAAGTAGAACTCATTTGGCCTTCTCAACAGAACAACTTTCTGAGCCTCAGACCTTAGAGTTAGTGTTTCCTTTTCCAGTGCCTCTTCCCTGGACAGTAAACCATGGCTCCAACAGAAAGGCTTCCTCATTCATACATAAGCTACAAGGGATTCCCCTGAGAAGCATTTCCTTCAGCCTAGGTGTGAGTAACCAGAGACATTGTTTCATTTCAGAGCTGACTTGCAGGATGGATGCAAGCCCTTTCCCAATAAAAATATTTTATTTGTCCCTGAGAAGGTTTCCTTGGAAGCATCTCAATATGCCCCGCATACTATTTTTACTCTGAATATGTCCATTGGCCCAGAATCATTTTTGGCACAGCTGTTCAGTGAAAGTGTGGCTCTGGGCTGAGATGTCTGCTTCCTATTTGGCAGGAGTCTTCCAGAGGCTAGGCTAAGTGTGCTTTCTCCACTGCCTCAGTTTACCAACAAGGCTGAGGCTTGCTTCAGAGCTCACACCATACCTCCATCATACCCTCTATTTTCTATGAACAGGAAACTGTCAGGTTCCAGGAGAATCTGGGGAGAAAGCAAGTGGGAATGAGGCATTGATGCCCAGCTTCATGGGAGAACAGAACCCAGTAATGATACGTCTTCAATTCTCAATTCCAGCTGAGAGTTTTCTGCCTTGGTCTTTTTCTCTCTTCTTTCCTTTTTTCTTCCTTCCTTCCTTCCTTCCTTCCTTCCTTCCTTCCTTCCTTCCTTTCTGTGATGCTTGGGATTGAACTCAGGGCCTTCTGCATGCTAAACACATGCTCTATCACTGAGTTACACCCCCAGCCCTTGGCTCCTCTTATGATCCACAGTGTTGACATCATTACATTATTCTCCCCATCTGACTCTCCTGTCACCCTTGGCCCTGCCAGGATTGATTCCTTTGACTGCAGGGAGCTGGAAGTGAGAGAAGGATTACTGACTGTATTGTCATAATCATCTTTTCTTCCTCCTCCTCCTCCTCCTCCTCCTCCTCCTCCTCCTCCTCCTCCTTCTCCTCCTCCTCCCTCTCTTCCTTCTGTACTGGGGATTGAACCCAGGGGGTACTTTACCCCACCAAGTCACATCCCAGCCCTTTAAAATTTTATTTATTTATTTTGAGACAGGGTCTCGCTAAGTTGCTTAAGGCCTTGATAAATTGTTGAGACTGGCCTTGAACTTGCAATCCTCCTGCCTCAGCCTCCTAATTACTGGGATTACAGGCATGCACCACCATGCCCAGCTTCTCCTGATGTCCTAGAGAGGCACTGGGGTACAACAGAGGGGTTATGGAATGCTCAGGAACTTCATATTATGGAGTTTAACAATTTCGCTTCAGGGTCACAAGTCTGAAAAAAGTACCTACAGAGTGGTCACTATCCACTCTGTAGGTAGTGGATAAATATTGGCTGAAAGAATAAATAAAGGAAAAGTGAATAAATAAATAGATTACAAAGACACCATCATACAGTTACAGAGTCAGTAAATTGCATTCTAAAGTAAAACTAAAAATCATTTTCATAATAAAGTCGAAGTTTATTTGGTACGTGGTTACTTTTCATTGATGAGATAAGATTTTAGTACTATCTTTTGGAACTTTATAAAATCCTATGATACTGCCTTGTTCCTTCTGTCCCCAGTCATAGAAATCACTTTTTTTTTTAACCCCAAACTCTTCAGTGTTCAAATTCCTATCAACCTTTCCAGCTTTAACAATCCACATGATAGTCTGTTTACAGTGTTTTTACTAATGTTAATTCATTTAATCCTTTTTTTTTTTTTTTTTTGCGGTTCTGGGGATTGAACCCAGGGCCTTGTGCTTGCAAGGCAATCACTCTACCAACTGAGCTATATCCCCAGCCCTCATTTAATCCTTTTAATAAAGTGAAAGATAATTTTCACCCCCATTTTGCAGATGAAGAACCTACTAGCAATGGGAGGCAGAACCAGATTGCTAACCTTAGTTCTGTTGTCCACTGCACACACTGACTCTCCAGCTATATCCTCTCTCCAGCCCTAAGCTTTTGCCTTTCACTTCCTTGTATGTTCCAGAACTCCTTTCTTATCTCTAAGTTTATGACCATGTGAAAGCCCCACTTCTCCAACTCTGTGTGTTCAGAATTGCATCTGTTCATGCCTGGTGTGGTGGCACAAGCCTATAATCCCAGTGATTTAGGAGGCTGAAGCAGGAGGATCACAAGTTCAAGGCCAGCCTGTGCAACTTAGCAAGACCCTGTCCTAAAATAAAAAATAAATAAAAATAAAAAGGGCTGGGGATGTAGCTCAGTGGTAGACTTCCCCTGGGTTCAATCCTCAGTACCTCCCCTGCAAAAAAAAAAAAAAAAAAAAAAAAAAAAAAGAATTGCATCTATATATAAAAGTCTAGTTCAGATACCACTTCTACCTTGAGTCCTTAGGGCTGCATTCAGTTTCCTTCTTCTGTGATCTCATTGTTCTAATTTTAAAGCATTTGGCCCTGTGTATTGTGATTATTTGAGGATGAACTGGTCAGGTTCTGTCACTGGATTGTCAGATCTTTGAATCCGTGGATCACATCTTATTCACTTGCATATGTTCCAGATATTCACGTGATAATTACTCAACAAACACCTGTAAATGAAATAATATTTTCATTATAAGTGAAAAAAAGATGTAAAATGAGATTATAGTAGTCTATCTTTGTGTAAAAAGGAGAGAAGCAAGATTGTTATCACAATAAATTTCATTTACATAAGGCACACTGGAAGGATATATGTCAGAAACTCACACTGGTCTCCCTTTCACGATGGTGAAAAAGGGACAGATGAAGACAGTTTGGGAGGAGATTGTTTACTTTATACATTTTTGCAGTCCTTTATCTTTTTTGTGGTACTGGGGATTGAATCCAGAGCCTTGCACATCTAGGCAAGTGTTGCACCATTGAGATATATATTCCCAGCCCCATTTTTACAATTTTTTAAAAACCATGAGAATGTACTTCTATATATATATATATTTTTTTTTTTAAGTTGTTGATGGCCCTTTATTTATATGCAGTGCTGAGGATCAAACCCAGTGCCTCACACATGCTAGGCAAGTGCTCTACCACTGAGCCACAACCCCAGCCTGAGAATGTATTTTTTTAAAAAATACAAAAAGCAGCCGAATTGGTTTAGTTGTCAGGGACTGTTCCTGATGCTGTCTCTCCTTTTATGAAATGAGAACATTCATGAACTGTCATCATCCCATCAGCCTTATGGCAGGTGGCAGGGCTGCCCCTGAGGAAGGTTGTAAACTCCACTTGACATATGGAGGGCCAGGCAGCAGCAGGGAGGGGAGGGAAGAAGAAGGGGTGAGAGAAAGATGGGGAGAAATAAGGAGAAGAGAGAGGAAAATAGATGGAGAAGACAAGAGGAAAGAGGAGGATAGCAGAGTGAAAAAGACAAAAAGGGAAACAGAATGAGAGGGAGAAGCAGAGAGGGCATGCACCTGGGAAAGGCTCAGGGGGTAACTCAAAGTCAGGCCTCTTCCTAAAAGGCTCACATTCCAGGTGGGACAAGACATTCTATCAGGGACCCGCTACACTGAGATGAGGAAACTCCTCATCCCTGAAACAAAGATCATAGTGATTTGGTGTTAACTGACCCTCCAGGGATGGGAACCCCTCCTCAGTACCACCTCTATTAGCAGGAAGCCACAGAGAGGAGAGTGTTCCTCTGCCTTCCTTGGATTTTCTGAGGCCCCAATGCCATTGACCTCTAGGAGTCAAATTTCCAATGACTACTACCTTGGTAGCCTGACATGTGCAGCCTGAGGGGACTGTGTCATCCAGTGGGAACACATCTACCTCTCCAGCTCTTGGTAATGGGTCCAGTTACTGGGAGACAGCCAGCTTCCAGCTTCTGGTTAATCCTTACTGACTCTGGGGCCCATGCAGCTGGTACAGTCTTGGATCCAGATTTCTGCATCTGGCTGGGGAGAGTTTTGAAAAGTCAGGAAGAGGACTAAGGCAGCAGTTAAAGCAGGTGTTAGAAGGACTTTGGTCTTGAGACAAGAAAGAGGATGGATGTCCAATTCCAGACAGGATGAGGCTCTCTGTTCCCACTCTGGACTGCTCCCTTCCATTGGTAGAACATCTACAAAGGAGAAGAATTTAACAGCATCTTGTTATAATGGGGAAGAAAGTTGCATTCTGCCTTTTATCATGTTGTCCTCTCTAATCAAATCCATCTGGCTGAGGGTGCTCTATTCTCTTACCCACTACCTGGGAAAGTCAGTGCCTCCTCTTGTGTCTGATTTCTATTCCCTCTTTTATCTCTTTCTCTCATTTATATTCCTGTCCTCATGCTTTAGTTATTCTCTAGTTTTGTTCTTGCCCTTGGTGAGGTCATGAGCCTGAAAGTATCTCTCCTCTAGATCTCTAGATGCTGATCTGGTATGTCTTCTCTAAACTCTCTTTTGACTTCCTAGTTCTTATTTCCTGAAGCCTCTGAAACCTCCTTCATACCCTGGCCTGACTTTGCTCTGCTTTAAGGTCCGCTGGGAAAGGTAGGGATTCGAGGGATCAAATTTTTTTCTTAGAGATACTCCTGATCTGCCTTCATAAACCCAACTGTCAAGGGTAGCATCATTTCTGGATTTGAACTGTATTATCCCTGCTGCCGCATGAAGAGAAGTGCGGGGAGAATGCAGGGAGCTGTATACAAAACAAAACAGGAAGAGAAGAGCAGGAAAGGTGGGGAATGGGTACCCTGGGTAAGGTTTCTAGCATCTGGATGTATATTGAAAAAAATTTATTTTAAATGAGCTCATAATCCAGACATTTGGTTTGCATGCCACTGAACATCTGGACATTGGAAAATACCTGGCTTGGGAACTATGATTTTATTTTTTACTTCTCTTCAAATTTTGGAAGCCTGTGATCATAATAGATTGCCAGAAGACCTCAAACATATCTTTAACCCTTGCACAGCTTGAGGAGATGTCTGTGTATACAATACTATTGAAACAATTCACACTTTTAAGGCTTCACAAAGGGTAAAGGAAAAAATGTACATAGGGGCCAAGAAATTCAGAGAACTAAGTGTGGTTGGGGAAGACATGACCTCTATTTATATCATAGGACACAGATACATCTCTAGAGAACACTATTCCCATTCTCTCCCCACCCCTACCACTCAGGGTATGTGTTGGAACACCCTCTGTTGTCCATCAGCAAATGAAAGCCCAGATTGGCTGGTGCTTGGATACCATGGCAGTGATATAGCCTGAGCTTGTCGATTTTTATAAGCTTTGCTTTATTGGCAGTTAAATAAGCAGCTAAGGAGCCAGTTCAGGAAATGAAGCAGGATCCAGGCCACCCTGAGCTTGGTGTATCCTTTTTTTTCCAGGAAGTGGCTTGTCTTGGCTTTGGAGTGGCTTTCCCACCATCTCTGATTTGAAGCGGAACATAATCATTAACTCCCTGACAAAAATCTTCAGTTCTGCTGCATGTACATGATTCTTTGTTTTCCCTGGGAGGAGTTAGGATGGGAGAGAGATGACCCTGTCCTCCTAGAGAAGGCTCTAGGAGGGTTGGACTCAGTGGGAAGATCCTGAGCAGGTCGGATTCTGATGGGCAACATCTTTCTCAATGACAATTGAAAGACTCCATTTGGGGGGACAGCATGCCTGCAACTGCTCAGTTCCCTTCCCTACTTTTCCTTTATCATCAGAATCCTCAGGACAACCAGTGATATTGCAATTATTTTTCTGATTTTTCAGGCAAGGAAACTGAGATGCAGAGAAGTCACATAATCTGCCAAAGTCATATAGCTAGTTAGCCCAGGATTTGGGGTCTGAACTCAGACTGTCTGGCTTGAATATGTTCTCCATTCCACTCCAAGGGATCCAATCTCCACTGCAGAGATGAGACTAGCCATTATGAAGCAAGAGTCCACAGTGAAAGGTGGGTGTGTGGATGTTGCAGAAAGGGAAGCAAGTTAGAGTAGTCGTAGGAGGCTTCCAAGAAGAAGTGCTATGTGAACTCAAAGAAAGGGCAGAATTTGTCTGGAGGAGGAAGAAGGTGGCTTTCTAATCAAGAAAGAACTTGGGGAAAACATGCTTGCAGAGAGCTGGGGTTGGGGACTCAGTTATAGAACATGGGCTTAACATATATGTGACCCTGGGTTCAACCCCCAGGATCAGAAAACAGAGCAAACAAACAAATGTGCAAGTGGAAATGGGTGTGGGCAGTTACAACTCAACAAGGAAAGATGCCAAATTATTGATGTTCTGAATCCATTTAAAACCCAGAAATAAATAAACACAACAATGACAACAACAACAACCACCACCTCACAGAAGAGTCTTTTGACTATAACCAGAGAGCTTCAGCATGTGATTAAAACTGTACCAGAAGGCTGGGCATGTGGCTCAGTGTTTAGAGGGCTTGCCTAACTTGTGTAACCTCCTAGGTTCAACACCCCAGCACTGAACAAATGTAAGAAGGAAAGAAAGAGAAAGAAGGAAAGAAAGAAAGAAAGAAAGAAAGAAAGAAAGAAAGAAAGAAAGAAAGAAAGGAAGGAAGGAAGGAAGGGGGAAGGAAGGAAGAAGAAAGAAGGAAGAAATAAGATAGGAGTAAAAGAATAAGAAGGGGGAAATAGTAAACAAGCAAATAAAGACCCCCTCACTTTCCTATCATAACCCCTGAAATAGGTCCAAGTTTTGAGAAGATAAAAATTAAACTGGAAAAGAGTTTAGAGTACTGATATTAACATAAACATACTCCCCGCCTCATATGTATAGCTGAAAGTGACTAAAAAGGCTATGAATCTGCCTGAGATTTTATTCAGAGGAAGAATGAGGCCACAGCTAGACTGAAATGATTTGGTATGAAAAACAAAACCAAATTGCTTTCTGCTTGACTGCTCTTGAGTTTGATTTGTTTGAAACCAAGGAGGCAGAGAATGCAACTTCTAAGAAGATAAGAATCTGTACCTTTTTCTATTCCTTTTTCTAAATACAGCCAAGAATTCTGGATATTATTTATTAAAAATTAAAAAAGAACATAAGCCAAATATGTTGGCACACACTTGCAATCCCAGCAACTTGGGAGGCTGAGGCAGGAGAATTGCAAATTTGAGGTCAGCCTCAGCAACTTAGAGAGGCCCTAAGGAACTTAGCAAGACCCTGTCTCAAAATAACAAATAAAAAGGGGCTGGGGATGTGGCTCAGTGGTTAAGTGTCCCTGGGTCCAATCCCTAGTACCAAAAACAAAACAAAACAAAACAAAACAAAACCATAGGAAGACTAAGAAAGGTGCATAGAAGGAGGCAGATTGGGCAGATTGGTTATGGACCTTGGTGCCTAAAGAAAAACATGGTGGTGAGTTCTCTCAGCTTTCTTTTTGTTTCCTAAAACCAAGACTTGGAGCAGTAATCTAGAAACAACAATGGATGCAGACAAAAAATAAATGAAAATAAAAAGTCTCAACAAGGCCTGTTCTCACTAACTAAAGGACCAAGATAAAGATAGGGCACCAAGCTGGGCACGGTGGCGCACGCCTGTAATCCCAGCACTTGGGAGGCTGAGTCAGGAGGATTGTGAGTTCAAAGCCAGCCTCAGCAACTTAGCGAGGCCCTAAGCAACTCAGTGAGACCCTGTCTCTAAATAAAATACAAAATAGGGCTGGGGATGTGGCTCAGTTGTCGAGTGCCCCTGGGTTCAATCCCTAGTACCAAAAAAAAAAAAAAAAAAAAAAAA
>JAJEJO010002462.1:69615-91160 GCA_020662805.1 Glaucomys volans
AAAAAAAAAAAAACAAAAAAAAAAAACAAAGTATGAGGACTTTGAATTTTAGATTCATTCCATTTCAGAAAGATAATATAGTACATATACTGCATATTATTAATTACCCCAGTGAGATCTGGGAGATCTTCATCAAATATATTGGCACTTCTGCAACAAAAATATTCATTTTAAGTAGGTTGAATAAAGACTATAAATAGTCTTTATAGATGCCTCTATAAATTCCACATGTCATCGCAAGACAGATTTTTGTCACCACATGAGTTTGTGCCTAACTTAACAAAAAGCTTTTCAGAATGTTAGGAATTTCAAAACTTGGAGATAAGAGGTAGTGGAACTATAATAGAATTATAGCACATGACCGCTCAACTGAAGACACATTTCCAGCCTCCCTTTCAACTAAGGGTGGCTATGTGACTAAGTTTTCACCACAGAATATGAGCAGAAGTGATGAAGGCCACTTTCAGTCTGAGCTTTCAGACGCTGTGCGTGTGTTTTTCCAGTCTCTTCCTCTTTCCTACAAGCTGGAACACAGATGTGTAAGTCTCTGTCAAGCAGATGAGGAAAAAATCCTCATATTAGTGAAGCAACAACATGGAAGTCCTGGTCTTAGAAAATGGTGGTAGGAATGGACAGAAGTATTCAGGGGGCAAAATTAGAAAAAGACTTGATTAATTAGATGTATTGGTGTTGTGATAGAAATGGAAGATTCTAGAATGATTCTCAAATCTCTAGCTGGGGTAATTTGGTAGGCAGTGGCCTCATTCACTGAGGTTAGAACAGGAGGAGATTTCAGTTTTCAGAGGAAGATGAGGAAATATAGGTAAAGATCGTACAATATCACTGTGGGGGCATCCAAAGAGAAATGACCTCAACTGTCATTCAGGGTGGTCTGTCCAGTGTTCCTCCCCTGACTTTTGCTGGTAAATTCTCCTTCCCTACCTGATCTCTGTGGTCCTAATGGTGGTTTCTCTGTTCATACAGACTCCACTTCCCTAGCCACTGTTGATCGGTCAAGGATGGAGGCCTGATTAAAAGTTGTAGCCGGGTGTGGTGGAGCACACCTGTAATCCCAGCACTTGGGAGGCTGAGGCAGGAGGATCAAGAGTTCAAAGCCAGCCTCAGCAACTTAGTGAGGCCCTAAGCAACTCAGTGAGACCCTGTCTCTAAATAAAATACAAAATAGGGCTGGGGATGTGGCTCAGTGGTGGAGTGCCCCTGGGTTCAACCCCCAATACCAAAAAAAAAAAAAAAAAAAAAAAAAGTTGTTGTAAAGAAGAAGAGTAAACACATACATCTGGGAATTACCCCCAGGCAGAGCAGTTTGGTCCATAAATGTGTGAGGCCAACAAGACAGTGTAGTGGGAGAAAAATAAAAGTCAGAGACTAGAGTCTACCAGGGGGAAGGAGCGGCAACAGAAGAATTTACAATTAAAATAAAAGCAGTGTCAGAGAAGTTGGAGAATACTAATGGAATTTAAAATTCAGGAAACTGGAACTGAAGGACTACACTAGGTAGTCTCCTCCAAAACTCAAATCCTGGTCTTTTGCTCTTTGCCCTGCACCACTGGGGAAAAAATAAAATAAAAAAGACCCATGGATTTTGATTGTACTGTGCTGTCATTTTTATTTTTGTTTATTTATTTATTTTGATACCAGGGATTGAACCCAGGGGCAAAATAACAAAACAAAACAAAACAAAACAAAAACCACTAAGCCACATTCCCCAGCCCTTTTTATTTTATTTTGAGACAAAGTCTCACTAAGTTGCTTAGAATCTTGGTTACATTGCTGAGGCTAGCCTTGAACTTTGATACTCCTGCCTCAGCCTCAGGAGTTGCTGGGATGACAGGCATGTGCCTCTGGACCCAACGTGTTGCCATTCTTAAATGAACTTCTAGGGATTTGGATATGCAAGCTGTTCTTATTTTTCAGATTCCCTCTCTAAGCCTATGCCTGTTTCTAAACTGCAGGCTACCCATCTTTGCCCTTACGTTGTTGCTATCTTATTGGTCAATATTTGCACATCTGCATAGGATTTGTTTTTTAGGCCTATGAACACCAAGAGCATCAAGGGCCTCAAAATTGCTTCAATAATAAGTTATCAGGGCTGGGGATATAGTTCAGTTGGTAGGGTGCATGCCTCACAAGCACAAGGCTTGGCAAAAGGTTCAATCCCCAGCATGGCAAAAAATAAAATAAAATAAAATAAAACAAAATAAATAAATTATCAAAGTAGAATGAGGAGGGACATGAAGCGTGGGATTTCTGAAGTTCCTAGGGACACATAGAAGAGCTTTTTTGGAACATTCATAGTCACATGCCCACTGCATTTTCTCAGATACTTCAGTGTTATCACATTTGTCACTTCCCCATATCTTATTCTCAATGTCATAAGTCATAAAGATGAGTCGTTAAGATAATTTACTCAATTTATCTTATGAGCATACTAATAAAATGATTGTTATTGAATCTCTGTGATTTAGATAATGAAAGTGTGGTAGGAGTTTTAGGAGATCCAATAAAACCTTTAATTAGACTCGACAATGGCCATTAGACCAGTAATTAGTGTCACTTGCTTGGTAATTGAATAGTTGATGTGAAAAATGGTTCTGAATTAAGATTTATCTTTGAATGGAGGAAGCATAGAGATTCATATTTTTCATATTTGTTGTGCATCTACTATGTATCAGGAACCATGCTGTGTAAGAGACTCAGAGCACTGAGCAAGACAGATGAGACCCCTGCCCTTCTGGGGTTTGTATTCTAATGCACTGGCTTCTTTCCACCGTCCACTAATTGAGTTTGTTTCTAAAATTGGAAAATGAGTTTCCCTTACTCACCTGTTAGTAGGAGAGGGCACTCACCAGGATCCAGGCCAAATTGCCAGAGGAGAACAACAATACAATTTTCACATTTAAATTCTCCCTGTGGCCCTTCAAGGTAGGATAACTCGGTAAGAGAGAGACCTGAGTTCAGATGCCAGCTCTGAATTTTCTGCTGCTATTGGCCTCCCAGAGCCCCCACTTTCCTCAGCTTAATCCCTGGGATGTAAAAACACATAGTATATAGCACATAGCATAGTATATAGCATATAAATCCTTGGCACATAGTAAAACAGCCATTCTTACTGTCATTTGCTTATTTTTGAAGAGGAGAAACTTGACGCTGAGCCATAAAGTGATTTGCCTAAGATCGCACAACAGTATCTGGCAGAGCAGAAACTTGAACCCAGATCTTCTGACTCCATGCCAACATCTCTTACCCTCTATCTGGTATGAAACTGAGAAGTAATTATTCATAGGTCCAGCTGCGTATGCCTACAAAGGAGTGCAGGCATGGTGTTTGGAAAAGACAACCCGAAGGGATCAGGAAAGATGTGGCCGGGGAAGGATATCCGACAGGTTGGTGAGCGCAAGATCCAACCAGAGGAAACATTCGGCAGCTGGCTTCTGCCAGCTCACCTGCAGCCCAATACTGACCCCTGCCGGCGGCCAGAGGGGACGAGGCGCCGGCGCTTCTCCCAGAGTGTAGAGGATGGTGGAGCAGGAACCAGCCAGCCAAGGCTCATCGCACCGCGCGCCCCTCTCCCAGAGCCCTGCGACCTGACTCCCGTCTTAGTCACCCAGGATGGTGCTTTAGGGCTGAATCCAAGCCTTGCGTGGGACAGATGAACCAACGCTAGACCGAAGAAGTACTAGCTCTCCGACAGAGGAGACAGGCACCAACCACATCCCCACCCGCGCCCGCGTCTGGTCAGGATCTGGGTCCTGACAGAGGGCTTAACTGCAGAACTGAGGTCACCAAAACTTCTCCCTTTCTTCCCTCTCTGCGCTTTACTTTCCTTGGCCAGGACTGCTTAAACAAAACAGAACACGAAATAAAACTGGAAAGCCAGTAGTCTACGTGGCTTGGCACCTCCATGCGCTCCTCTTTGTTCAATGACATTAGCCGAACTCCTAGAATCGAAGAAAACAGTCTTTCTAAATAAGACTATGTGCATTTCTTAATATAAAAGAAAATTTTGGAGGAGCATTCTGCAGGAAACCCCCTGTGCAGTTCAGCCAAACATGGAACATGGTCTCTCTGAACAGCCAGAAAACAGGCTGGGGATATGATACCTGGCCCACATAGTAATGCCAAGTTGGTAAAACAACAGAGAACAGCCCAACAGCAACCCAGTGGCGGTGTGTTTTGGGGAGGGGGTCTCTAGCATCTAGTACAGGGCTCAGCATTTCTTTTTTCTATAGCTTGGATTAAAAAACAACAACAACAACAAAGACAGACTTGTTAGCAATTCAAAAATATTGATTTAGGAAGTAAGGTTTGAAAAGATTTTAATAATCTTCAGAAAGTAACAACATACTTTCAAAAATAAGGATTGATGTCTGATCCTTTTCATCTCCCCAAATCAAGAATATCCATTTGGAATGGAAGAAATCTGATAGCCAGGCACTGCAGTGCATGCCTGTAATCCCAGTGACCTGGGAGACTGAGGCGGGAGGACTGCAAGGTCAAGGCTAGCCTCAGCAACTTAGTGACACCCTGTCTCAAAAAGAAAAAAAAAAAAAAAAAGGACTGGGTATATAGCTCAGTAGTAAAATACTTGTGAGGTTCAATCCCCAGAAAAAAGAAGAAGAAGAAGAAGAAGGAGGAGAAGGAGGAGAAGAGGAGGAGGGGAAGAGGAGGAGGAGGAGGAGGAGGAGGAGAAAAAATCCGGCATAAGATTTTTGTGGAAAGTGAGGGGGAGCTGACCTGGGTTACCTGCTGGTGGGGGAAGTTGAGCCTGACAGGAGTAAGCAACACATTCACAATATATGCAGAGCCTTCCAGTGCCTCCGTGGGTCACCTGAACTCCACCCTGGCTTTTTGAGGTGGGCCAGGAAGCTAGTGCTTTTCTCATTTTCAGATAAGTAACTTGGGACTTGAAGCTCACATGGGCATATGGGATCAGAATGCAGATTTTTGACCTTTGCCAACCCAGTATATTATTATTTATGCCTTTCTTTATTTTTATTTTTTTGGTACCAGGGATTGAACTCGGGGGCACTTAACCTCTGAGCAACATCCCCAGCTCTTTTTTTGTATTTTATTTTATTTGGAACTGGGGATTGAACTCAGGGACACTCGGCCACTGAGCCACATCCCCAGCCCTATTTTGTATTTTATTTAGAGACAGGGTCTCACTGAGTTGCTTAGGGCCTCACTAAATTGCTGAGGCTGGCTTTGAACTTTCAATCCTCCTGCCTCAGCCTCCCGAGTCGCTGGGATTACAGGCATGTGCCACCGTGCCCAGCTCCTTGTATTTTATTTAGAGATAGGGTCTCAGTGAGTTGCTTAGTGCCCTGCTAAATTGCCGAGGCTGACTTTGAACTTTCGATCCTTCTGTCTCAGCTTCCAGAGCCACTGAAATTACAGGCGTGCGCCACTGAGCCCATCTATTTTTGCCTTCTTAATATAGTGTGAGCTGTAGGCTCAGGGGTAGATGGCTTTGGTGGACACTGGGATGGGGAAAGAGGATAATCCTTGGCATGCTTGAGCACCACATTTTAATAGGGACTTCAACAAATTGTCTCCTTTTTACCATCAGTTAAGTCTCAATTTAAACATCCCCTCTGAGAGGTCTTCCCTGACTACTCTTGTACCCACCCATGCAAATTTCTGGATTCATTTCTGTGCATATGTTCTGTATCCCCATGAAAAAGCCACTTCTGTAACAGCAGTGACAGAACTCGTCTAGTTTCCCTTTGTATCCCTCGGGCCTAAGACAGGGCCTAGCACACCAAAGTGCTGTGTTCAAATGTTTGAAAGAATGAATGAACAAACCAAGTGGATTCAAGGCCTCTGGGGGAGATTCAGACTCTTTCTGGGACATAATTTGTCTTTTTTCCTGCATTGACATTGACATTCTTGGCAATGACAATGCAAGAACTCATACAGCAACAAATTGTACGTATATATATTGTATTTCCTACCAGTAGGATAGTAGAAAGATAAAACTAAAGCTAGTTTCATCAAAGAATGCCCTTGATGAAACAATACAAGTGATTAGTTTTATTAATCTCAACCTGGAGTGTATGAAATCAGAAACACACATAAAGTCCGTCCTATATCTACCAAAGTACAGTGATTGTCTTGAGGGAAAACACTGTGTGGAATCATTTACTTTTTAATTAATTTTTTTTTATACTGGGGTTTGAACCCAGAGGTGCTTTACCACTGAATTATATCCCCAGTCCTTTAAAAAAAAATTTTTTTTTAAATTTTGAAACAGGGTCTCACTAAGTTGCTGAGGATCTTGCTAATTTTGCTGAGGCTGTCCTGGAACTTACAACCCTCCTGCTTCAGTCTCCTGAGTTGCTGGGATTATAGGCATGTTCTACCATGCCTGGCTTACTGTGTAATCATTTTAGTTAGAAATTAAACTAGACACTTTTTTCAAGGAGCACCATTTTTGCTTGAAATAATGACCCATAGAAAGAAATCCCTGTTAATTCAGACTTAGGAATGTGGAAGGCATTTATTTTTTTTGAAAAATGAACAAAATGATTTCTTTTAAGACAAACAATTGGAAGTATTCATTTCCAATTATAAAATTCAACTTTTAAAGCAAATATTGGAAGTTTGGAAAACATATCTGCTACCAAAAGCTTGGAAGCGTCCCAAATACCTAAAGACTCTTCTGATGAGCTTGTGGTGATACTAATGAATGTGAATTTTAATATTAATTATGAAATGTGTCAATGTTTCAAGGAGCAACAGAACTCAGTGACACAAATATTTTTTAAAACACCACTGCAAACCGGGCGCGGTGGTGCACACCTGTAATCTCAGTGGCTTGGGAGGCTGAGGCAGGAGGATCATAAGTTCAAAGCCAGTCTCAGCAATTTAGCAAGCAACTCAGTGAGAACCTGTCCCTAAATAAAATACAAAATAGGGCTGGGGATGTGGCTCACTGGTGGAGTGCCCCTGGGTTCAATCCCAGTACCCAAAAAACAAAACAAGACAAAAAAGTCCCACCACTGCACAATGTTCCAAAATCATGTATGGATAAAGTGTCCATTCAAAGAACACAATAGACCAGTAGATTTTAATGGAAAAGACAATTAAGTGTTCGTTGATATGGTTTCAGGTTGCTCACTACAAGTAACCTTCAAGAAACTAACAGTTGAACTGGGGGGTGTAGTTCAGTGATAGAATGTTTGCTTTTTTTCTCCCCAGTACTGTGAATTGAATCCAGGGGCACTTTACCATTGAGGTACTCCCCCAGATTTATTCTTTATTTGAAACAGGGTCTCACCAAGTTGCTGAGGCTGGCCTTAAACTCACAATCCTCCTGCCTTAGCCTCCTGAATCTCTGGTATTACAGTTGTCTGCCACCAAGCCTCATTCATAGAATTCTTGCTTAGTGTACACAAGGATATGGGTTCGACCCCAGAACTGCAAAACAGAACAAAACAAAACAAACTACAACTTGTCCAGTTTTGGTGTGTTGTCTAAGAAAAATGCATTCATTTGAAAGGTATTAAAATATTTCCCCATTTTCCAATTATATATCTTTGTGAAGTCAGAGTATTTTCATATTATTTCAATCAAAACAATAGATTTCAACGGGTTGAATATAGGAAGAACCAGATAAGAGAATCTACCCATTTTCTATTAGGTCAGACATTCACAAGATTTGCAAAAATGCACAATAATGTCACTTTTATTTTTTGCTTTGGAAGATAAATTTTGCATAAACAGTTATTTATGTTAACATCTATATGATTTGTGAATGCTACTTTAAATGAGTTAATAAATATTTTAGAAAATTTTCTGTTTTTTTCCCTTTTGTGGTGCAGGGAGTCTAACCCAGGGCCTTGCATATCCTAGGCAAGTGCTCTAACACTGAGCTTCATCTCCAGCCCTCTTGGGTTTTTTAATTTTAATTTTTATTATTTTCTTGAGGTGCTGGGGATTTAGCCCTGGGCCTCATGCATGCAGAGTACAGGCTTTATCACTGAGCTCTATTCTCAGCCTTTAGTTTTAATTTTTAATATAGTGAAAATGAAAAGATAGTGAACATAGAAACAAAACCAAATACATAAACAAAACCTCTTTGGGACCGTCAATAATGGTGAAGAAAATAAAGAGAGGTCAGATGCAGAGGTGAACACCTGTAATCCCACCTATGTAGGAGGTCGAAGCAGGAGGACTGCAAGTTGAGTCTAGCCTCGGCAACTTAGTGAAACACTGTGTCAATAAAATAAAATAAAATAAAATAAAATAAAATAAAATAAAATAAAATAAAATCATAAAAAGGGCTGGAAATGGATGTAGCCCAGGTGTACCTGTTTTTTTTTCCCCAAGTATTTCATAATTTTAGTTCTTACATTTAGAACCTTGATCTATTTTGTGTTAATTTTTATAGATGATGGGAGATAGGAATCCAAAGAGGTGTCAAAATTAAATGACTGAGGGACTGGGGTTGTGGCTCAGTGGTAGAGCACTTGCCTAGCATGTGTGAGGCACTGGGTTTAATCCTCAGCATCACATAAAAATAAATAAATGAAATAAAGGGATTGTGTCCATCTACAACCGAAAAAAATATTTTAAAAAAAGGACTGGGGATTTAGCTCAGTAGTAAAGTGCCCTGGGTTCAATCACCAGTATCTCCCCCACCCAAAAAAAAAATTAAATGACTTAAACGAATTAATAAATGTAAAACACAGATTCTCTGGTGTCCTTTAACTGTCAGTTGTTGTTATTCTTTTATGCAAAAAAGGTTTTTAGTTTTAAAATTTTGAGACAGGGTCTCACTAAGTTGCTGAGGCCCTTGAGAAGTTGCTAAGGCTGACCTTGAACTTGCAATCCTCTTGTCTCAGCCTTCAGAATCACAGGGATTACAGGCCTATTTATTGCCAACATGCCCCACAAGCAAAAAGTTTTGAAAGCATCTTTTGAAGGTAGACTGTCTAGGTTCAAATACTGGTCCTGCCACTCCCTAATGGCATGATCTTGGGCCAGTTATGAAACATGTTACTCCCATCTGTAAAATGTAGTAGCAACCTTAGCCTCACAGGATTGTTGTGAGGATTAAATGAGAGAAAGACATAATTAATTGAGGTAATAAAGATACTAGGAGGAGATGAACCCAGTAGGTATAAACTATTATCTGCCTTCCTACAATTCTGCAGAGAACCATCAACTTAGTGAAAAGCCTAGGAATTATTCCACAGGACAAACCTGGAGGAAATGGAGCATGAAGCTGTTTCTAAATATCCAAAAACCAGATGTGAAAGAAAAGATCTCTTTTGTGTGCCCTCCAAAGAACCCAAAACCCTGAATTTAAGGAAGCCACTCTGGTCAACCCTCCCAGCCCCCTTCTGGGTTTTCCTGTAATGCATGCCAGCCCTTGCCAGTTTGTAATTATAATTATTTAGGTTTCAGACGTTCCCATTGGATGATTCTCTTCCATAAATATCTACAAACCGCTAACTGGTTGCCAGACAGTGTGTGTCTTAGGCTCTGGGGCTCATGGATGAATAAGACACTGCCCAGCCCTCCAGCTCACAGAACAAAAAGACAATTGGCAAACGTTTGAGGGAGCCACGTTTCTGTTCCATACAGCCGCTTGCTGTTCGCTCCTGTTTTTCCTCAAAGTCCTTAGTTTGGAGCCAAGGCAGCAGCTACTTCTCCACCGTGAATCATCAGACCCAAAGAGAAAGTTTCCTGGCGGGTAGGACCTACGTTGTCTTGGCAGGTCTCTGGGAGAAAAAACAAACCGCTTTTTGAGCACGGAGCACCCTCTAGTGTCTATTGGCGGTAAGGCAGGCCAAAGCGCAACCGAAGAAGAATTCCACCTCCCGCCAACCTTAGCCTAGCTTATGCTAAGCTGCTTCAGGTTTCCTCTGCAAAACAGTATTGACAGTTAAACAAACAAACAAACAAACATAGTTCCAAGTTCTTTTTGTGTTCTAGGCCCTGTGTTAATTGACTTACCTGGCTTACCATGAGGGAGACATGATGATAATGTCTGAAATACAGATGAAGAAACTGAGGCAGGAGGAACAGGCAGCTAGAGGCAGAGCCAGAATTCCGCAGTAACCACCCAAATACCATCATATGGACGATTAGTTTCTTTTTTCTTTTTCTTTTTTTTTTTTTTTGGAACTGGGGATTGAACTCAGGGACACTCGGCCACCAAGCCACATCCCCAGCCCTATTTTGTATTTTATTTAGAGACAGAGTCTCACTGAGTTGCTTAGGGCCTTATCGTTGCTGAAGCTGGCTTTGAACTCGAAATCCTCCTGCCTCAGCCTCCCAAGTGCTGGGATTACAGGTGTGCGCCACTGCGCCCGGCTAATTAGTTTCAACAGATGTATTATTTCCAGGGGTACCAACCCAGTCCTTAGCACTGATTAGCCACTCCGTCTCGTGTATCTTCTCTTTCAGCCAGGGCAGGAATCAGGCTTCTCACCTCAGCACAGTTCTGATGATTGGGTTGACAGGGTGCCAGCCTCATGCCCTATAACTTTTCCTCCTGAGCATCTTCTACAACAGCACAGTTGGCTCCCTGCTTATCCCTGTGATCCACCCTCATTTCTCCATAATTCTGTCTTGCAAGTTCTCCACACACAAGGGAACTTCTGCTCATCTTTTGATATCTACCAGATCAGGTGAATTTATCATTAGGAATGTAAAATATTCATAAAATGTCACAAAAAATTGTTTTCCTTGTTGGTGACAGCCTGTGGCTTTCATGCAATTCTCAAAGGAGCCTGTGATCCCCAAAATGTTAACAATCTGGGCTGGGGCTATAGTGCAGTTGGTAGAGTGCTTGCCTGTCAAGCACAAGACCCTGGGTTCAATCCCCAGTACTGCCAAAAAAAAAAAAAAAAGTTAACAATCATCTGCTGCATTCATCTGTAGACCCTGCATGGCCAGGATCCTATCTCTTTTATGTACATGTTATTTCTCTAGCTTCTAGCAGAATATAGCTAGACCCTGTCCACTCTGTCTACTTCTATTCTCTTTACCTTTGTTCAGGCTACTATTTATCCACCCTGATTACAACAGCAGCTTCCCAAGTGGTCAATTTCTGTCCCTGGAATCCATTGTTCACACAGAAGAGTGCTCTTCAAAGTCAGATTGTAGCCAGACACAGTGGTGCACACTGGTAGTCCCAGCAACTTGGAAGCTTGAGACAGAGGGATTACAAGTTGGTGGCTGGCCTCCAGGATTTAACCAGATCCTGTCTCAAAATAAAGAAAAGAAGATGGTGATACAGCTTAATGGTAGAATGCCACTGGGTTCAGTCCCTAGTACACGTGCGCGCACACAGATCAGATTGTGCCCTTCCCTTGTTTCAAATTTTTAGTAACCCCCATTACACTCAAAATAAAATCCTAATTCCTCACTCTGGCCATATCAGGCCCTGCATGATCTGGTTTCTGATGGGCTCTCCAATCTCAGTCCATAACCACTGTCTTCCCCTCTCTCTCTGCTCCAGCCACATCTGGCCTGCTTCTTGTTCTGTCAATGCTGGTAGTTCCTTTCTCCCTGGTTTGGCAAAAGATTTCTGAGAAAATCCCCTTCCACAGACCCAATCTCTTTCAAACCAATTAAATTGAGAACATTTGGTAGTCAAGTTGTACACTCAAATATTGGAAACTTGTTAATTTTAAATATAAAGCTAGATACAGCTAATAGTTTGAATTATGAAGCCAAATCAATATTTGATATGTTAAACATCTGACTGAATTTTAGCCTTGGGTTTTAAAAGGATCAGTGAGGGATTTTTGCTTCTGTCCAGGAAGAATAAACTGCTCTAAAGATTGCCCTCTCTGCATACACAAATAACTAGAAAACAGAGCAAAATATATGAAACAACCGTTGTCACACATTTGACAACAGGTAGGGTAAGAGGAAGATCTCTGAAGGAGAGAAATGAAAGAGTTGAGCCTCACAAGTGCCCCAGGTTACTGCCTGGAGGCAGCTCAAAAGGTGCTGCATGGGCTGCTGAAACAGAGCCCAGGGGCCTCACTAAGTTTAGGAGACAAAGTTGGAATTCAAGGAGGCTAAGGCTGCCAGAATTTGTGAAAGAGAGTTCAAGATAAGGGAAAGAGAGCCAAGTGTGGTGGTGCACACCTGTAATCCTAGCCACTTGGGAGGCTGAGTCAGGAGGATTGCAAGTTCAAAACCAACCTCAGCAATTTAGTGAAGCCCTCAGCAACTTAGTGAGACCCTGTCTCAAAATAAAAAATAAGAGGACTGGGAATGTGGTTCAGCGGTAGAGTACCCCTGGGTTCTATCCCCAGTACAAAAATAAATAAATAAAGGAAAGAGAGGGAGAACCCTGGCCCCGTAGACCTTTAGAGGAACCTCCTCAAGCCTTTGGTTGGCACTGATCTGTGTAAAAGTGTATCACAAGAAACTCCCAGAGGTAACCAGAAAGCAGTAAACCAAACAATTCTTAGAGCTTACACAGGGCTAGGAATGGTTTGTGCCATTTGCCAGAATAGAGAGACTTTATAACACCACAAGGGTATAGAGTTAGTGATGTTAAATTAGCTCTGAAATAGAGGCCGATCTGGATCTGCCCGAACAAAGATTAAGAACAAGACTTCTCTTCAAAAGAGAACAAATCACAATTATATGCCAGAAAAAAAGTCTAACACTCTTTAAAAAAAATACAACAATGTCTAGCATGCAACAAACCAAAACACACAATGTTTAATATCCTGTAAAAAATTGCTAGGTAGTCAAATAAAGAAGAAAAAATTATCTGTAACCAGGAGAGAAATCAAATAACAGAAACAGACCCCAAAATTCAGAGATGTTGGAATTAGTAGGCAAGGACCTTAAAACAGCCATTATAAATCTCAGAAATATGCTCAATAATGTTGGGCTGGGGATCTAGCTCAGTTGGTAGGGTGCTTGCCTGGTAAGCACAAGACCCCAGGTTCAATCCCAGCACCGCAAAAAAAAAAAAAAAAAGAAAAAAAAAAAAAAAAAGAAAAGAAAAGAAAAAAAAAAAGCTCAATAATGTAAAGAAAAACAAATACGATGAAGAAAGAAAAAGGAAGGTACTAAAAGGACCTCAGAGGAACTTCAAGACATGAAAAATACATGATCTAAATTGAAAGACACACTAAATAAAATTCACAGTAGATTAGACACTGCAGAAAGAAAGGTTGGTGAACTTGAAAACAACCATAGTCAGATGTAATGGTGCACACCTGTAATCCCAGAAGCTCGGGAGGCTGAGGCAGGAGGTTCTCAAATTCAAAGCCAATCTTAGTAACTTAGTGAGACCCTCTCTCAAAATAAAAAAAAAATAAAAAGGGCTGGGGCTGTGGTGCAGTGGCTAAGCATCCCTGGGTTCAATCCCTGGTACCAAAAAACAAACAAACAAACAACAACAATAACAAAATAGTAATACATACTATTCAAAATAAAGCACACAAAAGTGGTAGTGCCTTATGGGCTAATATCTAAACTCAGACATATCACAAATTGTTGAAAATCTTAAGAGTACTTAGAGAAAAATTGCCTCCCTAGTGAAAATATCTTTAAACTGGGAAGGTGAAGGACACTACTGTGTCCATCCTACAATGCCTGGTGTCATGCACTCAGAAGGGCTCAACTTCTTTAACATTCTTGCCCAAAATTTTGTTGTTGTTGTTGTTTTGTTTTTAGTACTGGGGATTGGAACCAGGGACACTTTACCACTGAGCTACATCCCATCCCTATTTATTTTTTATTTTGAGACAGGGTTTCACTAAGTTGCTCAGGGTCTCACTGAATTGCTGAGGCTGGCCTGGAACTTGCCTGGAACTCCTGCCTCTGACTCCTGAGTCGCTGGGTTTAGAGGCCTGAGCCACCATTCCAAGCTCCTGCCAAAATTTATACCTTCTATTCAGTCATGAAGAACTTCAAACTAAAATCCAGGAAAACTTTTTGAAATAATTATTTTCTTTTCCTGACCAGTATAATAAAGTATCTGACTCCATTTTTTATTTTACTACTGACAGTTTTTGAATTCCCCCCATGCTTTTGCCTAAGAAATAAGTCAGGGTGCTCCCCACCCTTGGTACCAGCAGAGAAATTCAAACCATGGAAATCCTGACCCGTGCATCAGGATCCTCGCCCTGGCCCCACTCCCTAGCAATAAAACCCAGGGTCACTCACTCCTTCTTGCTCTCAAGCAATTTTGAGGCCTGTGTGAGAACTTTCCCTCCTCCCAGAAAGCCTCAATATATGATTAATACACCTTTCCAAAAGGTGTGTGGGTGGTCATCAATCCTGATATCTAAATCAGATTCTGGGTAGAGGTTTGATCTTGTCTTCTGAGTGACAACCACAAGACATCCAACATAGTGAACCAAGTGACTTAGATGGTCATCCCCAACCCCAGGAGTCTTCCTCCCTCTGGCTTGCTAACTGATTCTGCTGCCTGTTGGCAGGCTGATAATTTGAGCTGTGCGGTATTGTTTTACATTTGTTGAGCCCTACTAAACCTGTTATAGATTTGCCCAACCTAAACTAGAAGTTCCCATAATTGACAGTTTGAGATAAGAGTATGGGGTTGAGGCTATCCTTAAAGTTACCCTAAACTGTACACCTATTGTGCATCTCAGATTAAATCATATGTCTTCATTCCAGCAGGAACCATGGTTGAGACTCAAAGGAATGACTCTTACTACTTTATGATCATTGGTTGTAGGTCTCAACCAGGCACAGGTTAATGCCTATGCTAATATAAAGTGTTTGAGGGAAAGACAGATGCCCTGTGCAATATACAGGCCCTTCAGGTTCTTGCTCCTGTGAGGAAGAACAGTCACCAGGATTAAACAAAAATATGTCCAAGCACTCCATGGTTGAACCATTATAAAAAGTAGCCCAGAATGTTTTACTTCATCCCTCTTAGAAGATGCCATCACCCAACCAGATAACTATAAACCAGACCCAGAAAGAATGTGGGTTTGATTAAATGCTGTAGCTTATCAACATACCAAGGGATTCATTCAAACCCAGCTTAAGCTCAGGGTCCCTAAATCAAACAAAACAGCATTGCCATGAGGGATGTCCCTAATCCTAAGAGTACTGATTTGAGAAGGGAAGAGAGGATCCTTTCCTCTGAAACATATCCAGTTACACACACACACACACACACACACAGCTTTGATTCAGGGAGAGAGAGCAAAAACTGAAATAGAGTTTCATGATTTAACCCAATTGGAAGTCTAAAATTTATTTTAAAAACTATAAGGTAAAAATATTTAAGGGACTGAGGATGGAGTTCAATGGTAGGGTGCTTACCTGGCATGCATAAGGCATTCAATTCAACCCCCAATACCACAAAAATAAAACAAAACAAACAAAAAAACCAAAAGGCTGATTTGTTTCCCCACCTCCACAAGGCATAGACAGAAGTTTATTTAGGAAAGTAGATGCATATTCAAGGGAGAATGGGGACAATCTCAAGAGCAAGAGATGTGTTTGGGGTAGGGCTGGGGATAGAGCTCAGTTGGTAGAGTGCCTGCCTTGCAAGCACAAGGCCCCTGGGTTCAATCCCCAGCACCACAAAAAAAAAAAAAAAAAAAAAAGAGTCTTTGGGGTAAAGAAGAAATAAATACACATTCAAGGGAGAATGAGGGCTATCATTCTCCAGAGACAGCCCTGACTGGTTTTTGACCTTCTAATAACATAAATTCTAAATTGACTTTAACTTTTGCTTAAATGCACCCATTAGCAAACCTTCATGGTCTTAATTGATGCAAGGGTTCAGTTATAATAAGTGTAAACAAAGTATTCCCCACACTTTTAGACATGTCGCCAAACATAAAATAGAGAGCAAACAGGTGTGCAAAACTCTTCTGGTCATAATGTTCATTGCCCTAAAATATCCCATATTTTCTGACCTAGTGAGCACTAAATGAAAATGAAATTAAATTTTCAACTGACTTAGTAAAATGGGAATCTACAGATTTGCTACAACCTATTAAAATTGCCTACATAGACCATTATAGATTAAAATAGGGGTTCAACAACTGAAAACCCATTGGATAGGGCTGGGGGTATAACTCAGTGGTAAAGCACTTGCCTAGCATGTGCAAGACCCTGGCTTTGATCCCCAGGACAGCTAAGATTTTTTTAAAAAGCATTTTTAGGTCAGGCACTGGTGGTGCATATCTGTAATCCCAGTGACTCAGGAGGATGAGGCAAGAGGATCACAAGTTCAGTTTAACAAGATTCTATCTTAAAAACAAAAAATAATTTTAAAAAAGTGGGGTGGGGCCAGACGTGGTGGCACACGCCTGTAATCCCAGCAACTCTGGAGGCTGTGAGGATCGGGGGTTCAAAGCCAGCTTCAGCATGGGAAGGCGCTAAGCAACTCAGTGAGACCCTGTCTCTAATAAAATACAAAATAGGGCTGGGGATGTGGCTCAGTGGCCGAGTGTCCCTGAGTTCAATCCCTGGTTCAAAAAAAAAAAAAAAAAAAAACCTCTGTAAAAACCCCTAACCTATGGGGCTCAGAGTGCCACTAAGTTGATAGCTACTTAGGCCTAATACCTTGCCCTAAGCATCTCTTTCATTTGTTTCTGAATTGTATCCTTTATAACTGGTTAATGAAATAAAGCATTTTCCTGAGTTCTGCAAGCTATTCTAATAAATTATTGAACTTGAGTTGATCATGGGAATTCCTAATGAGAAGTACAGGAGCCCTGGGACTTGTGATTGGTGTCAGAAGTAGAGGCAATCTTATAGGATTTGATAGGTACCCAGGGTAGATAATATCAGAATTAAGTTGAACATCGGTTTGTGCCCAGAGAGTTGGAGAGTTGATTGGTATGAGAAAAACTCCCACACTTTTGCCATCAGAGGTGTTGGGAACAAACCAGTCATGGTGGCACATGCCTGTAATCCCAGCAATTTAGAAGGATGAGGCAGGGGGATCACAAATTTGAGGCCAGCCTTTGGCAACTTAGTGAGTCCCTGTCTCAAAATAAAAAAATTAAAAAGGATTGGGGATGTAGATCAGTGGTAGAGCACTCAAGTGTGAAGCCCTGGGTTCAACTCCAGCACCACACCAAATAAAAGTGTTATGAGTAAAAAAAAAAAAAAAAAAAGATAAACCTCCTTATCCCGTATTACTAAAATTACTGCCTCTATCTAATCGGCAACTGGAAAATACTTCACAATCATATTTGGCTAGTATATGCTGTCAAGTACCTATTTCAGCCAGTTTGCACTCATATTTTTTTTCCTGGTACCTGGAACTGAACCCAAGGGCACTTAACTACTAAGTCATATCTCCAGCCCTTTAAAAAATTTTTTTTAAATTTTGAGACAGGGTCTCACAAAGCTACATAGGGCCTTTCTAAGTTGCTGAGGCTGGCTTTGAACCTGTGGTCCTCCTGACCCAGCCTCTCAAGCAGCTGGGATAACAGGCATGCCCTCACCTTCAAAGCAACACAATATATCTTTACAAGGCCCCTGGAGAGACTTCTTCACCAGCAAGATCTTAATTGCATCCAACTTTCTTCAGGAACACAGGTATGACATTAGATTGATGACATTCATTAGATGTGACATACATTAGGTCTATGACATTTTCTCATATGACACCCTAAGACATAAACATTAAAAAAGAAGTCCAGGGGCTGGGCATATAGCTCAGTTGGTAGAGTGCCTGCCTTGCAAGCACAAGGCCCTGAGGTCAATCCTCAGCACCTCAACTTCTTTTTTAAAAAAAAAAAAAAAAGTCCATTAAAAAGGATGAGTCATTGCTCCATACAAAATAGAAGATATAAATACAAATCATCTCATAAAATTTCTGGACATTATTTGATAAGTTGATGATTGTACATCCCCGATGCTAAGAAAAGCTGTTGACCCTCAACATATCCAATGTTAAAACAAGTTCAGGGCTGGGCATGGTGGCACATGTCTGTAATCCCAGTGACTCAGAAGGATCCTAAGTTCAAGGCCGGCTTGACTCTGTCTCAAAATAAAAACTTAGCAAGACTCTGTCTCAAAATAAACAACAAGAAGGGCTGGGGATGTAGCTCAGTGGCAAATCATCCCTGGATTTAATCCCCAGCATCAAACAAAAAAAATTACAGTAGATAATATCCTGTTATTAGTGTCCCCCAAAAGACTCCTTCACCATAGAGGCTTTAACAGCCTCCTCTCATGTCTCCTTTAGTCTCCAAATCACCCATGATGGTCATAAGTCATCTATAGACTTCTGATGCAAGAGATTGCCCTCCTTAGCTCTATGCAATGTATCATTAGACTGAGAACTACTAGCTTCATACGGGACTCTTCCACCAAAGGAGGCTCCCACAGTCCTTGAGGCCATAGTACTCAGCTGCCCATTATGTCTTGGGTCAAAGGAGCAGCATCACACAAGCTTGGCATGGCCATGGAGGCCTTCTTGCTAATATGAAGTGGTATCTACAGTATAGTCCTACAGCATACCCCACCTGCAGGACAGGTGCACTCCCCTGTCCTCATTTCCTGACCAGATGTCACAATGCTTTCCCTGACCTCTTGGCTACTAAGGAATCCTCTTGGGATTAACTGGGCGAACAGTAAAGGGAGTTCGTATACTTTAAGGGAGGCAGTGCCTCTGAGTATGTGAGTGTGTGTGTGTGTGTGTGTGTGTGTGCGCGTGCACACATGCATGTGCATGATGCTAGGGATAGAACCCAGAGCCTTACTCATGCCAGGCAAGCATTCTACTACTGAGCCACACCCCTAGCCACAGTGCTTGCTTTCTATGTGCACTTTTAATCCCTTAACAGACTTCCTTGATGAAAGACAGGACCCAAATATTCATACAAATTTTTTTAAATTTTTTATTATTGTTATTTTGTTGTTGTTGTTGTTGTTGTTGTGTGTGTGTGTGTGTGTTTGTGGTGCTGGGATTGAACCTGGGGCCTAGGCAAGTGCTCTACCACTGACCCACAGCTGCAGCCCCATACAATTTTTTTTTAAGTTTTTGTTTTTAATACTGGGAATTGAACCCAGTGCTTCTCTACTGATGAGTTACGTTCCCAGTCCTTCTTATTTTATCTTTTTTTTTTTTTTTGAACCAGGTATTGAACTCAGGGGCACTCAGCCACTGAGCCACATCCCAGCCTTATTTTGTATTTTATTAGAGACAGGTTCTCACTGAGTTGCTTAGTGCCTTGCCCTTGCTGAGGCTGGCTTTGAACTCACGATCCTCCTGCCTCAGCCTCTCAAGCCATTGGGATTACAGGCATGTGCCACTGTGCCTGGCTTATTTTATCTTTTGAGACAGGTTCTTACTAAATTTCCAAGGCTGACCTCAAACTTGTAATTCTCCTGTATCAGTTTCCTCAGTAGCTGGGATTACAGGCATGTGCCGCTGTGCCTAACTTTTAAGGCAGTCATATTAGCAGTAAAAGATGTTCTGAACAACAAATGACTCCACTTCACATTTTTCAGATCGTTAGGCCATCACTAATCATCTGGCCATCTGGTCAAACCAATGCCAATGATGCCTTTTCCAAGATTACCCTTTTTGAGGTAAAGAAATCTGGGAATACCTTGTTTCAAGATACCCAAAAATATAAATCAGGATCAGCCATGTGTCTGCACATACTAAAGCCACAATACAAGGTCTCACCAAGACACGCCTCACCCTCTTCCGGGTTTCGACATTACTGAGAGTGACCAAGGCATTCATTTCACTTCTCGAAATGCATCACTTTGGGCTCTTGAACAAGGCATCCAACAGAATGGTCAGCTCCCTTACTGGCGCTGGGCTGCAGGCCTGATGGAACATCATATCAGTGTATTTCTGCAAAGCTCAATTTAATCCAATAACATGACAATTTTCCATTACACATCAACTATCAGGGTTACTGCAACAGAGTCCGATTCCATGTTTGATGTCTGTCTGCTGACAGACTTGAAGCCCCACAACCCCCCTTTCCCCTTAGCCCTACATTTGGTAGATAAAAAAGCCTGGGTGCTTCTTCCGTTGGCTCTGGCAGGAAGTCCAAATCATAAAAACACCAGCCTGTGCATGGGAACCTCATTTAAGCCTCATCCCTTAACCCTAATAAAATCCAGGGCCATTTGCCCCTTCCTTGCTCTCCACAGGCATCTGAATGCCTGTTCTGCTCTGCCAGGAAGTCTCATCGTGTAAGTGATTAACTTTTTCACATCTTCATGGCATACATCATCAGTCTCCCCATTCAAACCAAATTTGGGGTAAGGGAGCTGATCCTTGCTCTGCAGGGCAATCACAACCAGCCAGTACAAATTTCAAGAAAGGAAGACTGTGGAACTTTCCCAGAGTGAAGGAGACCAGGGAGAAAAGACAACTCAATGCCATAAGGAATACGGGATTGGATGCTGGACCAGAAAAAGGACAAGGGACAAAAATTAATAAAGTCTCTTGGTGAGTTAATAGTATCAATGTTAATCTCTGAGTTTTTAAAATTTATTTGTCCTAATTAGTTATACCTGACAGTAGAATGCATTTATGTATTTTTGATAAATCATACATAAATGGAGTATAATTTCTCATTTTTCTGATTGTACATGTTGTAGGAGCACATTGGTCCTGCAGTCATGTATGTACATGAGGTAATAATGTCTATTTCATCCTACTATCCTTCCTACCCCCATATCCCTTCTCCTCCCTTCACTCCCCTCTACCCAATATAAAATAATCTATTATTCCCTAGTGCCCCTACCTTTATTGTCATTTAGCATCCGCATATCAGAGAAAACATTCAGCCTTTGGTGTTTTGGTTTTGGCTTATTTTGCTTAGTATGATATGTCTAACTCCATCCATTTACCAGCAAATGCCATAATTTCATTCTTCTTTAAAGCTGAGTTACACATATATATGTATATATCACATTTTCTCTCTCTCTCTATATATATACGTGTGTGTGTGCATATATATATATCTCTCACATTTTCTTTATCCATTCATCTGTTGAAGGACACCTAGGTTGATTCCATAGTTTAGCTATTGTGAATTGAGCTGCTATAAGCATTGATGTGGTTGTGTCATTGTAGTATGCTGATTTTAAGTCCTTTCAGTATAAACTGAGGAGTGGAAGAACTGGGTCAAATGATGGGGTCCATTCCAAGGTTTCTGAGGAATTTCCACACTGCTTTCCATAATGTTCGCACCAATTTTCATTCCCACCAGGAATGTACAAGTGTAGGTTTCCCCACATCCTCACCTACATTTATTGTTGCTGGTATTCTTGATAATTGCCATTCTGATTAGAGTGATAAAATGTGTAGCTATGTAGGATGCTGCCATATGCATAAACTGGGAAAAGGGCTTGAGGAAATTCCAGGAGCAATTTTTCAACTCTTTGTATTTGTAAACTACAAAGTTAAGAAATTAACTTTAAATTAAAGGTGAAATGTCTTTTTCAGACAATAAAAGTTGAAAGAAACTGTAATCGGACCGACACAATACAAAATGTTTAAAAAAGAGTACGTCAGTAGTCTGTGTGGCTGACATCTATGTTCAGAGCTGCTCAATTCACAATAG
>JAJEJO010002462.1:96160-201829 GCA_020662805.1 Glaucomys volans
GCCCGGCTTTACTCAGTTTCTGAGGGTCTTGCTAAGTTGCTGAGACTGGCCTGTAACTTGCAATCCTCCTACCTCAGCCTCCTAAATTGCTGGAATTACAGGCATATACTACCATGCCCAGATCTGTACTGAAAATCCTAAGAAAAAAAAAAAGTAAGGAGAGGTAGTAAGAGATACTAACAAGGTCACAAGCTACAAGTCAAATATATGCCAACTATCTGAGTCACCTGTAGGTGTTTTTCCAAGTGAAATGAAAACATATGCCCATACAAAGACTTACGGTAAATCTTTATGGTACTTTTATTCATAATAGGCCAAAACTAGAAACTACCTCAGTGTCCAATAATTGGTAAATCAATAGACAAATTGTGGTGTATTCTTACAATATAATACACTCATTCAGTGCAGTGGCACACACCTGTAATCTTAGTGAGTCTGGAGGCTGAGGCAGGAGGATCACAAGTTCTTGCCAGTCTCAGCAATTCTGTGAGACTCTGCCTCAAAATAAAAAATTAAAAGGGCTGGGGATGTAGCCCAATGGTAAAACACCCCTGGGCTCAGACCTCAACACACACATACACACACACACACAAATATATACATATATACATATATATGTATATATACATATATATGCATACATATAAGTCAACGATACCACTTATGGGTATATATCCAACAGAATTGAAAGGAGAATTTTGAAGAGATATTTGGTTACTCATTCATTACAGCATTATTCACAAAAACCAAGAGGTGGAGGCAACCCAAATGTCCACCTGTGAATGAACAGAAAAACAAAATGAGGTATATAAATGCAATGGAATATTATTTAGCCTTAAAAAATAAGAAAATAATGTCACATGCTACAACATAGATGAATTTTTCAAATTTATGTAAAGTAAGGCAGTCACAAAAAATGATAAATATTGTATGATTCCATAAACATGCAATATCTAAAGTATTCAAACTCAGAGAAACAGAAAGCAGAATGGCGGTTTCCAGGTGCTAGAAAAATGGGGTGGTGGAAACTTGTTGCTTAATGGGTATAGAATCTCTGTTTTGCAGAAAGAAAAAGTCCAAGCGATTTTAGGCACAACAATGTGAATGTTCCTAACACTATGGAACTGTATAATTAAAGACAGTTAAGATGGTTAGTTTTGTTATGTTTTTACAATTTCTTAAAAACATAAAAAGCTTCCCCAAACAAACAAAGTCACACTGTAAGGTCACTATAAATCCATGAGAGTGTCTTAAATGATTAAGATAATTCCAGGTGTTAGACAAGATATGGAGCAACTCAGCTCTCAAACATTACTGGCAGGAGTGTTAAGTTGGTCAACTACTTTGGAAAACTGCCAGTATCTAGCAAAGATAAACATATCCCTACCCTATTACCTGGTGTTTCCACTCCAGGGTATGTAAATGCAGGTGTCTATCAAAAGCCACAAGTAGGAATGTTCATAGCAGACTTTCACAATAGCCCGATACTGAAAATAACCCCCAAATCCACCAAGAGTTGAATGGACAAATACATAGTAGTACATTCATATTATGGAATATGACACAGCAAAAAAAATAGAATTAATTACTTCTGGATACAGCAACATGTATTGCCCCCTCAAAAAACAATATTGAGCAGATGAAGTCAAATGCAAAAGAATACAAACCATTGACTTTGTTTATAGGAAGTTCAAGGGTAGACAAAACTAACACAGGGTGAGAAGACCGAATTATTGGTACTTCTTGGGGGTAGGTATTGACTAGAAGGTTATTGATGGGAAGGGGTACAAGGAATCTTGCAGTAGACTGCAAATATCTTGTTCTAGGTGGTGGTTACATAGTTGTGTACATATAAAAAAATACATGAACCACACATTTAATTTTAGTGTCCCTTATTGCCTGTACACTATAAATCAATTAAAAGTTCAGAAAAGAAAAACTTAAAAACAGAGCCATTAGAAGCAAAGTTTAAGTCGTCATATTTCTCTTTTTATGTTTCTATGTACATAGAATAAAATTGCCATTTAGATGTATTTTTTTCTTCAGCAGTTTAAGGTCACCCACACCTGTATATGGAAGGAGGATACAAAAGCAGAATACAGGTCACTTGACCTGCTCCCATTTTATGGAGGCAAAACCTGAGACCAAAAGAGGAGAGGGGAGAGGGGTTGAAGTCCTACAAGAAGTTGGGGGTAAAGCTAGGTCTAGAACACAGAACTCACTAGGCGCAGGCCTGTAATCCCAGCGACTCAGGTAAATTTGAAAGTTTGAAACCAGCCGCAGCAACTTAGCAAGACCCTCGGTAATTTGGTAATTTAGACCGTTTCAAACAAAACAAAACAAAAAACAGATCTCAGACACATCCCTACTGCTTCCTGAACAACTGTTTTGGAAGGGGCTGGACTGAGCGGGTCCTCAGTCCTCTGCTGGATGAAAAGGAAAGTCTGGGGTGTGAGGCCAGCCCAGTGGGGCAACTGCTTGGAAACCAGGCAGGGATAGTCAGTAAAACTGAGATTCTGCCTGTCGTAATTCACTGATTGTAGGTAAGTTGTATCTCAGAAAGAAGTAAGAAGAGCCTGCAGTTTCAGGATGACACCCTAAGAACCCGCAGGGTCAAATCGCAAAGGAGTTCCAAGGACTGGTATGGAAAGTGAAACTTCCAAGCTCTTACTGTGACCTTGGACAAGGTCGTTCCTTCTGGCCTCTTGTTCATTCAACAGCGAAGAATCCCACTTAGGGCCCTGGGAAGGAAGGAGGCAGGTCGAGGAGCAGCCATCAGTCTGGTGCCGCCCTCCAGACAGGATCTGCTCGGTCTTGGTGAAGGGCGGGAAGCCAGCGGCAGAGCAGAAGATGGGCAGCCACCGGGCGGAGGAGGGCCCTACCCTCTCTTTCTCCGGATCAGTGTCCTAAACCTGGATTCGTCGCCTCCCGCTGAGGGTCTGGGCGCCCCCTCCCCTTTCTCAGGCTCCTCTGGCCTCGCCCCTCCCTCTCACATTCCCAACTCCCAAGGACAACTTGTCGCTCGCTTCAGACGCCTGGGGCTTCTGTCTGTCCCCTGCCTCTGCTTTCTCCCCTTCTTTTGTCTGCATCCGCATTGGACGGTTTCTCCGGGAGCGGTCCTTGGATCTACTTCTCTCTTGTTTTAGGTTCATTCATTCCCATTCTCTCTCTCCCTCCCGCCCTCTCTCTCCCGCTCTCTCTCCCCCACACCCGCGCGCGCACACACACCCCCACACCCTCACCATCTCCAACCTCCTCCCTCCCAGCCATCGCGGCGCCTTTCCGCCACTGCTCTGGCCTTTCACCAGCGCGCAAGGCCTATCCCAGTAACCGCCACGCGGGAGATCCGACGGCGCCCCAAGGTGGGGGCAGGTGAGCTGGGCTGGAGCCCCGCCCGGACGGACGCGGAGGAAGGAGGCGCCGGTGCCAGTCCGCCTCGCCGGCCCAGTCCTCGCCCCCAACTCGCCGGCGCCAGGGGGATGCAGGACCCTTGAGTCCCTTCGCGCCCCCAGCGCCGTCGGCGCCGCCGCGCCACAGATACTGCCTCAGAGGCCTCCAAGGGGCGGTGACCCAGGGCCACCTGGCCCCTTGTCCTGAGCGCCCTCACCTTGGTACCCAGACGCCCGGGTTTCCCACAGCCTATGAAGACGCGGGAGGACAGCGCGGTTGCCAGAGGTAGGTGAGCCGCTCCCCGCCTTTGCTTTCGCCGCCGGGGGCCGCAACCGCGCAGAACAGAGCTGGGTGTTTAAAAAAAAAAAAAAGAAAAAAAGAAAAAAAACACCTCTTGAGGCTGGGCGGCCCCTGACCAGGCTCTGAGGACTGGCCGCGGAGGGAGAGCGCGGGCTACTCCCCGCCACAGCCTAACCTTGAGCTCCAGACCGACCTGGTTCTGGGGTGGGGCCTCGGCGCCCACCCGCAACGTCTCGGCCTCCCCACTCGCTCACGCCTCCCCTCTCACTCCGAGCGAAGGTGTGTGCGTGGGGGAGAGGCGCGCCCCGCCTCGTTCTGCCCGCCACTCCGGCTCCCCAGGGCCCGTGCGGAGCGCCCCGCCCAGTCTTTGGCCTTCTGCGCGGGTTCTTCCCGCTCACAACCGCGGACTGCAAGCGCCTGCAGCTGGAGAGACAGGGTCCAGTGTCCCAAGCGGCCCGGGAGGTGGAGATCGCTTGGAGAGGAAAAAAGGCCATTCCTTTTCGATAAAAATGAGAAATTTCTGTCTGGAAATCCGGACGTGAGCCCCAGGTCCCCGAGGTGTAAAATCAGCTCTCTCTAGCCGCTCTCTGGAAGGGATAGGGGAAGAATACTCAGGGAAGCCCTTGCTTCATTTTGGGGGAGGCATGGGAACCTAGGTTTCCTTCCTCTTCTGAAATGTGATGGGGCTCCGGTGGCCTCCTGCCCGGGAAAGCGTGCATCTGATTCTCAAGGGGTGCCAGGCGCCGCCATCTTACTTGAAACTCACACCCACAAAAACACCGTGTGTGCATTTTTGTAGAGGGGACTGTTGTTTGTGGGAGTGGGCGGAAGGCAGGAAAAGGGTCCTTAATCATTACCAGCCAGCTACTGGGTCAATACAAAAATTATTCCCTTTTGAAAAGAGGTGTGTATCTTATGGGTATTGTGTGGTCTCAGAGGAATTAGCAGGAGTCAGTGAGGAATCTATGACAGCAGCTGCCCCCCCCCTTAGAGTAAACATCTAAACATCGTATAAAGATTGAGTATTCACACAAACATGCAAAAGAGACGCGAAATTGTGTGCTCCAATTGTATTGTGCTCTATAATAAAGGTAAGAGGTGGGAAACTTATGCACGTATATTTCACGTATTCCAAACATGCTAAATTTGGCAATATTGCACAGGGCCCTGCTTTCCAGAATAAACAGAAGTACAAAGACTCATAATCGAGAAGATCGGTTCCCTGGGTGAAAGTTCCTGTTTCTCAGTGAACTTCTCTGATTCTTTGAGGAAAAGATGCTGAAGCTTTTCCTGCTAGGATGATCCTTCTAAATCCCCTTTTGGGCAGCTGCTCCTCCCATTCCCTAGAGTCTGGACCGGACCACTTGGCTCCAAGTCCAGATACACCCCTCCCCCTTCCAGCCTAATTGGAACTAAACAACCTCCACTCCCAACCATATAGCCCTTGACTCCCCAGGAGAGCTGCCTGCCCTATACTGTAATTTAGAACCACTACCCCAACACAACACACACACACACACACACACACACACACACACACACAGGTACACAGTGCCCCAAGAAAAAATGCAAGGAAAAGCTTTACAAGCCCCAGGTAGGCTATTGTAGGAAGACCTCTGAGGAGCTTCGCTCTAACGCAGTGCAATTTGAAAGACCCAGGATATCCCTCCCTCCTCCACTGCAAATGGTTATCAGTTCTACTTTTGTATCACCTCAAAAGACAATGAACCCACATAAGGAGCATCCTTAAGGAATGTCCTTTGGGTTGGGAACTTAGTCTCCCACTCAGCCCACCTCCAAATTCTATTCTTCCTGGTTGTAAAACAAACATCAGCCTTCAAATGGTGTTGGGTTAGAAAGAGAATTTCACTATTTTAACCGATTAGAATTCTCTCCCTCATTTTCACCCTCCTCATCTCTCTCTTACTCACAGGTTTTATCTTCTCTTTCTCTCCAAACACTGGAAGTCAAAAAATGCATGACTTCTGGGCTTAAAGGGAAGGGATGGCAAGGGAAAGGAGGAGGTATGTGGTCCATTCAGGCAGTACCCAAACTATGACTGGAACCAAGTAATCATAGTAGAGCCTGCTCTCCAAGGTTTAGAGGCTATTTAATTCCACAATCCTTCTTTCCACTCCAAGGTCTAACAGCATCTTTTCCCTCAAGAGGAACTAAAGGTTTGGGGCTTCTTTAGTTTTCAAAAATGAGAGAAGAAAAAAAATCACTGCAGTTATTTGGGTGGCTAGAAGTGGAGGGAGCCTGCAGTTTGGTCAGGAGGTCTGGCCTCACAGAGAACAGGGTCCTAAGAGCTGGAGGTAGAGGGGAGCAGGGCTGAGTCAAAGCCTGACACCAACTGAGCATCTACCTAGGGCAGGCTTGGTTCTGAACTTGCTGGTGGGGAACCTTGAACTCTTCACCACTAGAGGTGAGATCAGGGACTAGAAGCCCAGATTCCTCTTCTATCTAGCTTCTCCAAGTCCCCCACCAAATCTACTCTAGGCCAAAAATAAAGAATAGTTAAGAAAAGAAAGGGGGGAAGCCCTGATTAGGTACTCAAACTCATCCTGAAAGCAGAAAAGAAAATCTTTATCCTTGATTGCCTTGCAATTCTCTATGAGTGTGGCAATGTGGATAGGGTCAACTTGAGTTTCAGAGTTTGAGGGTCCATAACTCTGTATTGATGGAGTTAGACAGCAGGGCTAACCTCCTTTCCCCATGCCCGATCTTGCTCACATCCCTAGGGCTTCTCAGAAAGTGACATCTAGCTTTCTTGTAGAATTGTGCAATCACACAATTTCAGAGGCACTCAGACTCCTTAAACCTTAGGTTAAGATCTATTAGGATTGACCAGAGAATTGTGACTGGAAACCTCCTCATTTGATATCTTCATGCTAACAGGTCAACCTTTATCTTAAACCCCGGCCACCCGGGGTAGAAATGTGTCCCTAACATTGACTGTACATCAAAAGAGGGGGGGAAAAAACCACTCAGAGCCTAAAAGTTGGACCTGAAATACAATGCCTTCCTTCTCAGGAAGATGCCAAGTTGCCACCCTGATCCCATTTTCTATCCTTACCTCTCCACAGCAGTAGTAAGAGCAGCCTTTAAACCTTGCCGGGATAATTAATGCCAAAGCACCCCCACTGGCCCCTCACCCATCTTAGGGCCTGAGTCGCTTCCGTTCTTGCTCTTCTCTTTTGAAGTATTCCCAGACTACTGTTCAAGGTTGAATCTCGGCTGGAGTGGAGGAGGGGACCTTAATTCACAATAATCTGGATATTAAGTAATAATAATGACCAAATATAATCAGGGGAGGCTAGGGATGTAGTTCAGTTTGGAACTTGCGTACCCACGAGGCCCTGGGTTCATTCCCAGCACCACAAAACCAAACAAACAAACAACAAAAATCCATGAACTCGCAAGCCTCAACCACCCAGAAAAGTTACCCTTGAATTGTCCTTATGGAAGGCCCAGCGGTGCAGACCCGCAAGGAATGTTCGGCCAGAAGGCAGGAAACTTCCCTATGGAGAGAGAAATCAATGTCCAGATACTTAGCTCCTTAAAAACAATAAAAGGGAGAGGGCTCAAATTTCTACTTACATCTCTTACCTCTTCTTCAGTTCCACTCCGAGGTGGACCAGAGGGAACGTAGGTCCTGCAGCAGACTTCTTCCTCCTGGTCTTCTCCTGAGGACTGAGAGGTCGCTGCTTTGCTTCTCCTGACAGCGCCACTGCTGTGGGACCAAGTCTCACGCAGGTAGAGTGATGGGGAAGTCGTGATGAGGTACTGGAGACCTCTGCACCCTTCCGCCACAGCCTTCGGACCAGCTTGGTACTGCGCAGAACCAACGCAAGTCTCTAGTCTAGATTCCCTGCGCAGACTTGCGTGGCACACCCCGACGGCGCGCACCCGCAGGGCTCCTCTGGGGCTCTGTACCTTCGCCTCTGGCTGGTTGGGCGCGGAGGGAAGATCTCTGTGCAAGCCCCAGGCCCCCTTTCAAAGTGCCTCCCTAACTGTGGGCAGCATGTCTGCAAGGGACAAGGAGATGCAGGAGCCGTAGGGTTGGAGCAGAAGAAGGGTCAAGGGCTTCCTGGGATTCTGCGCTCCTCCGGCTCAGGCTTCCAACCGCCGCTGCAATGGAATCTGGAAGCCCTAAGTCCCAGCACTTGGGGGAGGGTGCCAAGCACAGGGATTAAGAAAAGAGGCTTTCAAATGCGGCCTTGGCGTCGCCAAGCGGAGCAGCACTTAAGGGGCAAAGGGAGGTCACAGTTAACACAGGTGCGCGCTCAGGCCCCACAAAGCCAAGAGCCTGCAGACCCACAACTTCCAGAGTCAGAGATGGGTGGAGTTGAAGTGGGATCGGCAGGCTCAGTCCAGACATGAGCGCAAGGAGCGCCTGTAAACGCGACCTGGCGCCTCGCGCCAAGCGGGATCTTGAACGCTAGGACCCAGAGGTAGAGAACCTAGGGCTCAACCTAGGGCTGAGCGTCACGCTGGGCTCCCGAGTGAGCATCACCTTCCAATTTTCTGCCCAGAGTGGGAGTGGGTCCTAGTCCTTGGATCTTGGCGCTCCCAAATATATCCGCTGCCCCCAAAGAACAGTTCACTTGCTCCCTTCAGGCCGCCGGCGCCTGCGTCGCTCGCCCCATTCCCCAGTCCTGTTTCCTCTCTCTGGATTCTACCTTCCTCCTCCTCATCAACAAACGACCAAGGGAAACCCTGCCAGGTCCCTAGCAGAGGGTACCTTCATCTCTGGAGCCAGCCAGTTAATCTGAGAACATTAGGGAGCCCGGAAAGTTGCAATGGGGCGGTCTGGAACGAGGGGGCGCTGAGGAGGTCATTAGCCTCCGGGTAACGAAGGGAAACAGGCGCGCCTGGCTGCCTCTGCCGCCTCTGAGCTCTTCTCAGCACCCGGGTTTGGAAGGTTCTACCTGCTCATAGCGCTTCAGCTCTCCTTCTGATCAAGTATTAATTTCTCTTTGTATTGCTCCATCTTTTCTCTGCCGGTCTTCAAGGACCTCTTTCTTTGTATCTACTTCTGTCTACCTATCCCGCTGACTCTTGCGCCCTTTTCGGGCCCCAACAAAGGCCCAAGGAACTCAAAGTTTACCGGAGGCGGCCCCCCTGGCGGTTTTCGCTCCCAGGTCTCAGCGTGAGTTCCTTAGTCTTGGCTATAATTGTGGTTGCTGGACACTGGGGAAAAATTTCCTCCTCAAGGGGAAGGCATTTTTGAGGGGGAAAATAGTTCCTGAAACTTTCAATATGGACCAGCTTAAGACAAGGCAGCAAATTGCAGAAGGCACGGACTCAGTGGAGAAACCTCCGGATCATTTTGATGAGAGACACAGAGAGCTTACATACTCCTTCTCCAGTGTAGTCAGTGTGCATTGGATGTTGTGGGCTGCCTTGCCTCAGTCCTAGGGATTTCAGCACATGCGAGCAGGTGCCTGATATTTCAGGCAAGACCAGATGACAGTATCTACCTGACCTTGTGTACACATGATTGTCCTGTCTTCTAAGTTGTCTTGTTAGACACCCAAGTTCAGTTCACTTTCCTCCCTCTGATTCACATTTTTGGTTGCTTATATGTGAATGGTTGATGAGAGGTTCTTATCAACCTCTTTATTACCCACTGATATTTTAAAATTTGATGAAAGGTGCTGCTCCCCACACTACCTAGAAAAACAATGCACTTTATTATGCTCACCAAACCTACTATTTCAAAGGGTTTCAGTCTCCTCACACCCCAGGTTAAGAATTCCAATTTGAGCCAGGCGTGGTGGCGCACACCTGTAATCCAAGCGACTTGGGAGGCTGAGGCAGGAGGATTGCAAGTTCAAAGCCAGCCTCAGCAACTTAGCGAGGCCCTAAGCAACTCAGTGAGACCCTATCTCTAAATAAAATACAAAATAGGGCTGGGGATGTGGCTCAGTGGTGAGTGTCCCTGAGTTCAATCCCCAGTACCAAACAAAACAAAACACACACACACACACACACACACACACACACACTTGATTGGGACTCTTGGAGAGAGAAGGGTATCCAGAGACAACTCCCTAGTTGATGCTGTGTGCCAAGAAATCAAAATGGGGATCAGATAGGGCAATGGAATATTTCTTTGTGCCCCTTCTTGATCTATCTGCTCAGTTTCCTCAGGTATTCCAACTGGGCATGGAACTGAGGAGTTAAGCCAAGGTTTGAGGCTGGGGTATATCAAACTGTATGCTGAAAGGGGAAGGATTTGCTCCTAAATATTTTATAATCTTGTTTATAACAGCCAAACAGTAGGTAAACTGACAATCCTGGTGATCTCCCAGTTTTACCCAACTTCAAGTGCTGTGGTTTATTTCCATATAGAGAATTGAGTTAGCTTTTCTTGCCTTGCTTAGTAAAATTAATGTACAACTTTTGTGTGTGTGTGTGGTGCTGGGGATTGAACCCAGGGCCTTGTGCTTGCAAGGCAAGCACTCTACCAACTGAGCTATATCCCCAGCTGCTTAGTAAAATTATATGAGTTGACCAAGCCACTCTCCCTGAAGAAAAGCCAGGCTTCTTTGGGGTCTGGGAATTAAACAAACTTCTTTTTTTCTAGGACCATGTGCAGAAATATTAAGGGAACTGGAAATGATCTGTTTGATTGTACCTTCCCGCTGCACACACATGTACACATTGTGCCCGGGCTCTACTGGTTCTTCCTCAGTTATCTACAGATTTCAAACAAAGGTGACTTGGAGCAGATAAGACTCCAACCATTTCTGATTACCCCTCTTTGAGCTGGTACAAGGACCAGCCCACCTACAGCCCTGGTCTGTGACAAGAAGCCAATGACTGGCTAATAGTATTCAAACCCCTGCCTGAAGATAAAAAGAAAAAAATAAACAATTTTCTGCTTGGGGCAGCTTAAACTGAAGAATCCTGGCTGTGAAAACCTGACCTAAATGCTTTTAATCAGAGCAGAAGGAATATATGCCCATTTGCTCCCTACTTTACTAATTAAAGAAAGCTAATTGATGTTTTCAGGAACTTCCAACTGAGGGTCAGGAGCCTCTAGTCATCTTTTCACCCCTTCTTGCTCCCTTGCACCCCACCCTTACTCCCACAGGGTTGTCCCTACTGTAGAGTTGACCTCTTTCTGACAGACAGTGGGGGGCACTCCTGACCCTTGGGCTCCACCCCTGCACCAGGACTTTGGCCCTGAAAAGCAAACGCTGCCTTCCATTGGGCAAAAGTTCTTCCTCAGCAGGGTTGCCCCGCTTCTGGTGTCCCTGGACTTGTTTCTGGGAGCCAGACCTCTTAGTGTCTGCCAAGTCAGCACTGCTGACTGGTGGGGTGTGGCTCCCACGGGCTGCACAGCTCAGCCCAATGCTGGGCACACAGTAGGTGCTCAGTAAATGTTCATTGAATGTGGAATGAAAGTCCCCACCAGGCAAAATCCTGACTTGTTTGAAGGGTTTCTGGAATGGGTGCATGGAGACTCCCAAGACCTGCTGGCTGCCCCAGGAAGTGGGCAAGACCTGGTTTGTCTCAAACATTTCCCATACGTTCTCTTTAATCCTAGCCTCCTGCCCCCTGTTTCTTTTTTATCCATTTTTCTAAGGCAGGAGCCTACCCTGCTCACCCCAGCAAAGGGAAAGGGCTCACCTAGAAGTCAATTGAATATATTCTGTGGCTTGCTTCCCAGACTTTTCCCCATGAGGTCCAGATTCTTGAAGCTAAAAGGAGTTTGAACCTGAAATGAGCCAGATAATTGCCCCAATTCTCTGTTCCTTATTGAAGAGGTAGTTACAGGCCAAGGGGTTTAAGGGGCCTCACTTTTATGGACATTGCTCTAAGTCAAAAGAATACATTATACACATGCAGGCTGAGGCTCACACCCAGTTCTTTGAGAACAAAGCAAGCTTCCTCCTCTTCCTCTTCCTCCTCCTTTCTCTCCTCCACCTCCTTGTTATTAATAGCTACTATTTACTAAATGCTCCCTGTGCACCAGGAATTGTACTAGATCCTAGGCACATAGTACATTAATTAATCATTATAAAAACCTTAAGAGTTAAGATATCCAGATTTCGCAGAAGCAGAAACTAAGAGTTTTTCAGTCACAAAGATGTGTGTGTGTGTGTGTGTGTGTGTGTGTGTTAAGGTTGATGTGATACTGGTAGATCTAAATGTTCAAGGGCATAACGAGATAGAAATAAAATGGAGAATGAGAAGATCTTAAAGTTTTGAAATATAGAATGTTTTAATAGAAGGCAAATAGTTTCTCCTGCCCTAAAGTGAACAAAGAAGTGAGGCAATTAGCTGGCTAATTCCTAGACCCAAATGCTTTCCCTTGAAATGGGCGGATAATGAGGCCGACAGTATGTTCGCAGTTGAATTCGCCTGATGTTGCTCCATTTTCCTCCTAACTTTTGCGAATCCATTGGGCAATCACAGTGAGACGCACAGACGCCGCGCGGTCGCGCGCACACGCACTCACAAGAATGCTGACACACACAGACCCGACTTTATTCTGCCTCCAGAGTCTTTTATGACTCAGCCTTGGGAATGAAAATAGGGTTTGGAGCGAAATAATGTGCCCAAGGCCGGGTGGGGCACAGCTGCTCCAGATGTGCTCTCAGTAATTAGGCGTCCATGAGAGCTGGTGCCCGGCTGAGAAAGGAGCATCTCCTGGGACTGAAGACCCCAGCAAGCGCAGGGCAGTAGTTGGTCCATAGTAGACACGATCTTTGCTGCCCGGTCCCAGCGTCCCCCTCGACCCTCTCTCCTTTTCCTCCCTATTGGGGAGGTCTCTGTCACATAAAATGGCACTTTACCATGGGTTGGGGGGGTAGAGGGACCTTGATTTCTCTCATCCCTTGCTTCCCAGGTCTTGGGCATCTCTGAGCACAGACCCAGAGTTGCTGAGTCCCAGGGAAGGCCTCTCTTTCTTTGCTCTAGGACTCAACAGAGGTCGCATTTAGGCCAAGAAGGATAGTGACCTGCCACCAACCCTAATTGTCTCTGGTTTTTGAGTTTATGAAGCTGTCCAATATCCAACATCTTTTAGTTATCAGGACCTCTTTCATAAAGTATTCGAACTTCACAACATCCTTGTCCAATAAGTCGTTTTCATTAGGGTCTTTGAGGGCCTAAGACACTTGTCCAATATCACACAGGAAAGTTATAAACTGGCCATTTCCTGAAGGGAAGGGACTGGATTTGTCATGGCTCTGAGTCCTGGCTGAGCTGCCCCTATATCAGCCTCCAGTTTTCTTATGCATTGCCCCCAATATGAAATCCAAAAACTCACACTTCCAACAAAGACAACTCCAAAGGCTGCCTTTCCAGAAACGAATTTTGATTAAAAGAAAAACACATTTGTTGGGGTGGCTGGCTGTCACAATTTGGAGTAAGAACATTCCATTCGACGTAGCAGGCACATCCTCCAGCCCTGCTCCACCACTTTCAATAGCTGCTCTGATCTTGAGCTAACCACTTTATTTCTTCGAACCCCAGTGTAGTCTTCTGCAATTTGGGGGAAGGAGTTAAAGATGCCGGCGCTGCCCTCCAGCCGGCTGCAGGGGAGATCAAAGAAGATTCCGACTCTGGAAGGCTCCCTAGCGTCGGGGATGGGGCGGGGTAGGAGGTGGCTAGGGGCGGGTGGGGCCTTGATTAGTTGCGAATCCTTTCCCAGCCCGCACTCTTTTAATCTTGTTTCTCTTGCTTGGCAGAGGGCGCCAAAGGCGACGCGCCGGCGGCCAGCTCCAGGCCAAGCAAGCCCAGGGCCTCGGCAGGAACCGCCCTTTCACCAGGCGCCGAACGCAGAGCTGCGGGCGGATTTGTGCGGTGAGGACTCAACGCCAGGGCGCCGCCTAGAGGTCGGTCGCGGCCTCGGCCTCACTCGCCAGCCACAACAGAGCGGCTTCCCAAGCCGCCGCCCAAAATTGCAAAAACAAAACAAAACAAAACAAAACAAAACAAATTTTAGCTTGGGCCAGGGACTGTACTGCAGTGCTCTGAAACTGCCTCCCCTCCTCTCCATAATAAACCTCAGGAAGGGAGAGGAGTCGGAATTCTCAGAAATACTTAGTGTGACTCTCACTAAATGGAAGAGGGTCTCAATTTTTTTTCTTTAAGGATCTTGTGTTCTGCATTTGTGTCCACAATTCCTCCTCTCACCACCCAAATTATCCAGCCCCCTCCACTTAATGCTAATACTCTGCTTTACCTTCTAGGAGGAGAAGGGACAGGGTGAAGTTGCTCCTGAACCCTAAAACTCGACCATCAAATTTTGAATTTGGAGATTTACCTGCTTTTGGAAAAGTATTTGGAATATGTTTGGGAGAGTATAAAGAACTGCCTAAGTGGTCTTTACTCAGTAGCCACCAGCTCAGCTAGTGTCTGAGAAATGTTTAGGGGATATCCCTGTCCATGGGGGTCTGTACACAGCATTTGAAGGAAGACTTGTTTCTTTCAAGCTAGGTGACCTTGGAAGGAATCTGCAGCACTGGTGTGAGATGTTCTTTGGCAGAGTTTTATTTTGTAAACTGATATCAGTAGTCTGGCATCTGGGGGTAGAGTGGAGGAAGTTGAAAAGCTCCTGAAAGTGAATGCAAAACATGCATGTGCACAGATGTGTTGTTCTAAGTCCTCTTCGGGTTTTCCAAAGAGCCTGTTTCCTCCTCCAGGTAGCTACAGAGACCAGGCCAGCAATTGGCTGGGAGCCAGCAGGCTGACCTATCCTGGTGGCAGCCCCTGACCAGGTTCCTTGGAGGGGACAGAAAATAACAGTCCCAAAATAGCTTAGAAACTGCTGGTCCCTCATTTCTGCCCTCCACCCTCTTCTATGGCTCTCAGAGGCAAATTCTAATAGAAGGGGTGACAGCCAGTAGGTTCCATCATGTTTTTTTAAAAAAATAAAAATATAGCTTGATAAAGAGCAAAATTAGGGAGTTGGGGGCACATTAATGAGAGGAGAAACTGGAGGGGGTCTCCACAAACAAATCCTGAAATGTGAATGTTAAATAGAAATAGATTCTTCCTGTCCTCCAGCTGTTAAACAACTCCCCCTTCCTTCCTCCCTTTGGTGCCAGGAAGGGGCCAGAGGGCACCCCACCATCGCCACTACATCACTTCTTACCCCTGGCCAGGCCAGGGTAGAGCGGGACTGTCTGCACAAGAGTTAGCCTGTCAGAAAAAAATTGAACGGTAGAAGACAGCCTAATATTTTCTGAATCCATTCCATTTTCTTTTTTATTAAAAAAAATCTCCAGCAGTGCTTTGGCACCAATTCTTGTGGGAAGGGATGGAGTTGGCTGAGTCAAGGCTGCACCTGGGTGTTTGTGGGATGGGGTGCCCCTCCTGGGCCTGCAGCTGGGTTTCAACCCTGTACCTGAGCAAAGCCTGAGCTAATCTCAGCCCTCCAGTGTGTCTCAGATCTGAAGCCTTGGTGTTTGGGGACGCAAGTAGATAAGCGTAAGGTAGAATGGAATCCCTTTTCTCTCTCACCCCCCCCGCAAAAAGCAATTCACCAGATGCCCCAGACAAGGGAGTAGGAAGTCAGTATCATTGCTCCCAGTTACCTGGAGCTCAAAGAGGAAAAGAGACTTTCCTTAGTTTTGGTTCTTACTGGCCTAATAGTAAATCCGGATTCCACAAAGTTTTGGCAAAAACAAACAGGTCCAGAGCAGAAAAGAACTATGCAGAGGAGAACTGAGACCTGGGTAGTGGTGGTTTTTGTTTGACTTTGAAGCTTTTAAGGAGCCAGACGGAAGTCCGTGGTTGAGCTCCTGGAGGAAAATTTGAACACCACTCCTCTCTGGCTGTCACTTCCACTTCGTGGACCCGTCCCTCGGGCTTCTCCTAGGGAACCTCTGGTCCCCTCAACCCCCTTTCGGGTCTTGAGTGTTTTCCTGAACCTTATCTCTGGTCCTCTTCTTCCAAGCACCTGGCTATAAACGGGTGGGGCAGGGCAAAGGTCTGGCCCATAAAGAGGTGGAAAAAAACAAAACACACACACACACACACACACACACACACACACAAAAACCCAAAACCAAATCAAAACAAAGAAACCCGCATTCAGCGGAAAGATGCAATGAATGGAGGCCACGGGCAAGACTGGGAGAGTCAGGACTTTAGCGAGAAGCGCCTCTGAGAGCCTTGGAGAGAGCCTGGGAGCAGCATCCCGAGCCCTTGGCAGTGCACCGGGCTTGGTGAATTCTACCTAGGCGGTGGCTTCAGTCCTGGCGGTGAGGCCCCTGGGCCGCGCGCTGGCCAGGTCAGCGTGCAGCGCTCCTCGGAGAGAAGAAAAGCCGGCCTGGCGGTCATCGTGGCTGAGGCAAAGGCCCAAGGACTGAGGCTGCTTCTCTCCACGCGGAGTCTCTGTAACCAAAAGAAAGAAGATGAGGAGGGTACTTCTTCGACTCGTAAATTTGTTTCCCTTTCCTTTTAACCCGCCCCCAGCCGTCTTTCTTTTCAGGGCAGGAAGGGATGTAAACCGTTTGAAGTTCATCAACACGGTGAAGTTTTATTGTATTTCCGGTCCCCAAGATTTATACCCAGGACGGGGAGCAGACCGCCAGGCAGACTCCTTCGTTGCCTCGGGCTTCCTCGCTGGACACGTGGCCACTCGGACTCTGGCCTCCGGGTTGAGGCCAGGAGGGATCCCTAGCTCAGTACCTTCCGACGGACGCTTGGATCCTTCCACCCAGAACCGCCGCCGCCGGAAGCCCAGGTAAGCCCGGTGGGAGAGGCCTGGGGTGATTGTGGGATGAGTGTCGCGTGTGCGTGAGCACCTGTGAGCATGCGGATGTCTGGGGAGGTAGGACTGGGGAGTGGTGGACACGGGGCTGGGGAGAAGGGCCCAGACAGAAGTTCTGGGAGGAACAAGCAAATTTGTTTTCTGCGTGCCAATCCAGGTCCATAGCCTCCCCCTGTTCCATTGTAAAGGTGGAATGAATTGTCTTACCTGGGGCAGACAGCTGTAGCTCCTGGGCCTTGGACCATTTCAGCAAGGTGACTTCATAGAGATTATTCCAGTCAGTTGGCTGGAATTTGGTTCCAAATCACGCTCCTCTGTTGCTCTCCACAATTCCTGATACTGACTTTCTGCTTTTTTCATCTTTCTCCCTGTCACTTTCTTTCTCAGCATTTCTTGGCCCCCTCTCCTGTCTGTGCACACCCCAGTCTCAAAACAGGGTGGTTTTAGAAGATTTGGGTCCTCGGAGCTATCCCGGGAGGCTGGGTGACCCTGGTCTAGCCAGATGGTGAGTGTAGACACACCTTCATAAACAGTTTGAAGTTGAGAATCATTTTCATCTGTGGAGACTTCAGCTGGAGAGACAGGCTGAGGAGGCAGACAATAAGCAGGTATATCAGAGAGACCCTGCCTAGGCCTGGAGCTTGGCCCAGGGTCTTCTCTAGCCAAGGCTCCTGGGAAAGAGGAGGAGTTCCTGGAATCTGAGCTGCCAGGACCAGCTCCAGGACCCTTTCACCTGGAATTCTGGGTCCAGTACTTTAGATACGTTGCTTACTAGCAACCGGGTTCTGTAAAAAGTGGAGAAAAATAAGTAGAAGAAATTGTTAAGTGGCCATTTTGGCCCACAGGATGGCCACAGGGGCCTGCCCCAGTGAGCCCTTGACCTGGAGCTTGAATTGAGACTGCTGAGTGAATTAGGTAGTTTCATGTTGTTGGGCCTGGGTTTCTGAACACAACGACATTAAACCACCCGATTCACGGCAGTTACTGCTCCTCGCTTAGCTGGAGGAGTGGGGTGGGGGATCTTAGGACTGGTGTGTCACTCTTGCAAAATGGTGAAAACGTTTGAGGTCCTTCATTCAAAAGCAGCAAGAACATTCCCCAGAGAAGAAATCAGGGGAATTCTTGGGTATCTTCTTATTTCTGGATGCTTTTAGTGTATGTTTGGAGGGAGAGGGGCAGTGGGGAGCACTCGGCTCTCCAAAGGCACCTTCCTAGCAGTGGTTGAACTGTTCTGCAGAATCAAGACTACCAGTTAGGTCTTCCAGCTTTCTGCCTTAGGGTCTTGGGTTCCTTTCTACATTCATAATCTTCCAAACAGAGAAAGTCTCCCCAACTACACAAAGGCTTGGTTTCAACGGAGACACAGGAGGTCCTTGAAGTCTTTGTAACCTTTGGGGACAGGACTCCACCTTACCAGGAAGTTTCAAGTCCTTGAAGAGGGTTTAATAGGTCCTTCTGTGAAAGGGAAACATCACAATCTCGTGTAGTCTCAGTTACTGGACTTCTGTGTGCCCCCCTAGGGCCCCCTAGTGGGACAGGACCTCCAGAGGTAGGTAAAACAAAGTTCTTCCTCCCCTAAACTCCAGTGGGCTCCTCTATTGAGTAGCCAAGGACCCTTGAGCTGGGCTGTGGGTTCAGATAGGTCCTGAGGGCTTCCCCCTGGTAGAGGGGCTTGATATCCTAGCTACTGGGGATCCCAGGCTGATCAGCAATTCAGTACTGTCTGATGTAGTGAGGGGCCAGGGCAGAGGGTTGGGGCAGGATGAGACTGTTACCCTTTCTGACCCCAGCCTTCTTAAGATTGCTGGCTCTGTGCCCAGTAAAGGAATAACTAGAAGTGCTGGTGGAAGGAGGGGGACTTGCCAAAACATAAGCTAACTTTTGTTCCCAAACTTTCCCCCCTGCTTGAGGCAGAGGAAATGTGCAAAGGGGCCCGGGAAAGAGGCCCGACCGGATGGGGCTCCGGCGCCGGGCTGGGCCAGGGGCTCCCTGAACAAGGGGCCTCTGCTACAGCAAAGGGCACTGGGAAGACCCAACCCAGAATAGGGGAAATGTAGCCTTCAACCTACTGTCCTGATAAGCTAAGGCCAGCAAAGCTATCCCTTGACATTTTCTGGTTCTGGGGTCTGAGTGAAGAGCGTCTGGGTGAAGAAGGTCTGGAGCCTTACCTTGCTTCTCTTCCGGCCTCTCACAAACCTGCCCAGTCAACTCCCAGGATGGAGCCTGACTGCCTCCATCCATAGCTTCCCTTGGCCACCCCCTCCCAGGAAAAGTGCTGTAAAAAGAAAATAAGGGGGGGATGTTAGAGAGAAAGGAGGAAATAAAGTCTTTGGAAAGCAGAGTTTTACAACAGTCACAGGTTTTATGGAAGCAATTCCGTAATAACCTTCTACCTGCTCGCCTCCTTTCCGCCCCGCCTGCTGCCCACCCCGTTTGGCCTCCTAGATACCCCCTCCCAAAGGAGTCAGCCACCCCCACCGCCTTGGATATCCTTGATGGCTAAGAGTTGGTAAGAAGATTCCGGGGGTCGGATGGGGCCACTGACCTCTCCATCCTTCCTTTCACCTCTAACATCCTAGGAGGGAGGTTTGTCAGAAGATTTCGTTACTTTACAATTAAGACCCCCACTTGGGAGATAAGGAAGCATCAAGGTTTGAACCAGAGTGTGCATTTTCGATGTGATATCTATTTTGGAGACCGCTTTGGATAAAAGGCAGGTTTGGGGATCCTATTTCCACCGGAGGTCTAAGTGTCCTCTCACTTCACTCTTTCCCAGCGTGGGTCTCTGATCCTGGATCAGAAGAAATACATGAAGTGCTTGAGGACATAGATTGGGAGCTTTTCTGATTTTGTTGTACACAGTAGGGCTTCTGCATGACCTCTACAGTTACCTGAGGACTTTCCCACTCAGCTCATGTCTGTCCCCCTTTGCTTCACACTTATAGAGGACATATGTATGCATGAGTAGCAGTGCCTCTACTCCTATGCCCATCGCTACCATGAAATAAGCATCACACAATGTACCCTGTCCTTGCAGTTTGGGATAAGATACGCAGTAAAGGATTTCATGGTCAGACAAAAAAGTCACCAAATTTCATGACCTTTCCTGGGTCAATTGGAGGTATTTCCTTCATCTTTTAGATAAATATTCTGGAAGGAAGTTGTAATAGAATCCAGCTTTAAGGTACATGCATTTGTTTGAAGATATGGCATATATTTTTCTTGACTATCAAATTAAGGGCAGATTTTCAAGTGAGACTTCTAAATTCGCGATTATTTTATAGCCACAATTCAAATACACAAATCCCCAGTTTTTTGCTTTCTCCATGAGATTGTTGCTGTTTATAGAAAATGTTCACCCAAGCTTTGGGGTCATAGATCATCTCATATGAACAGAATCATGAACTCACATCATTCACAGAGGTTATGCAGGTATCCACATATGTGCAATTCGATCTTATACATGAACACCCAGGCACATCCAGTATTGTAGCTGGGCATATTTATTTATTATATATTTACACAGTATAGAGCACAACACATTTGAGTACTAGTTGCCCATTCAGAAATGTTTATTTGAAATAAACGTACAGGGTACACGTATCTATTCAAATACAATATGCGTCAGTTTCGGCTTAGCTTATTAATTAAAAACATTTTCCCTTTTCTCATTTATCGCTTTTATTTTTATTTTCTAATGTCTACCATTTACTTTCCTCCCTCCAGATTTTCTCTCTTTTGGGGGGCAAGTTAACTTCCAAAAGTTGCCCTCAAAGCACAGGCACTCACCAGCTGGTACAAGTCACCACCGGCCTCTGCTCTTCAAACCTCGGCCTCCTTGCTCTTGGCTGCTCTGGGCTCCCCTGTAGACTGGGGTTGCCTCTTTTTCCTGCCTGCTCTTCCCAAGCTATCAGCAACCAACTCCAGTCCCAGCCCCAGCTGTGTTCAGGGGAGGCTTCAGTACAAGGAATGGCAAGAGGCTGTGAGGGAAGGCAGGGTTTTCCTTTTTTTTTTTTTTTCCTTTAGGATTGGGGGTGGGGTATGGAGCAGTTTTGCTCTCAAAGGACGAAGTGACCCCCCAACAAGGCTGCCCTGGCCCCGCTATTAGGTGTCTTTAGAAGCTGGGTTTCAGGAACCACAATCCTGTTTTGCTCTCCTGTCATGGTGGATATACCATTGTCTGGGGAGAAAACAAAGTTTGGGGGAATTCACAGATTCTCAGAGCACCTAAGGAAGGGGTGCCTTTTGAAATAACCCTTTCATCATACGCTTGAGCTGGAATTGAACTCCAATTTAGGGCAACAATGCTTTCTAGAAAGCTTGACTGGGGCGAGAGTCATTACTTGGTGCATCCACATTTCCAACTGGAGGAAGATAAACTGAGATGCAGACTCCAGGAATTGGAGGCAAGTTCATTCTCTTCCCCCAAGAATCTCATTTCTCAAGAAGACCAAGCCCTACAAAATATGTCATTCTGAAATTGTTCCCACTTTCCAGCTTCTTTGTGAGCAGACTAAGCCTAGCCTCAGAAAAGAGGCCTGCATTCCCTCCTTATCCAGCACCTAGGAGCCACCAGGGATTAGGGAAATCAAAATATTGCAAGTAACTCTCCCCAGAGAGTTAGCAACCCACAAACCTGAACCTTTGTCTGCTGGAACATCTCACCCTTGCAGGGCACAAGCCATGAGCCCAAATGTCCTTCTTCCTCTAACTTTTCCCCTAAAGTGGCCCTCTGGATTCCTCTTGTAACAGAGAGGCATTTCGGGCAAAGCCAGGGACCAAGTAGGAACCAGAAGGGCGTCAGTCAGAGTCCAGTGCCTGCACAGCTTGGGTGTTAAGAACAGCCCAGGGCTGTGACTTTTCCATAAATAAAAAAGCCCCAGTTCACTGTTCACATGTCCTTTTGGGCCCTAATTTATATACTACAGAAATCATATACTCAGCCCGCCATGCTTCATAACGCTGTTATTTATGGCAGGGGAGGGTTTTTTTTCCCCCTGCAGAATATGTTCATTACAGGTAAAGCCAACAGCAGACTCCAAAAGTCTTGCAAATCGAGAACAGGTGCTTTGCCTTAACTGTGATTCATTCTCTCCGCGCCCAGTTTTCTAGCTGGCAAGTCCGGTGAGCTCCCTCGACTTTCCCAAGCGTCCAACCGCTACTTAAAAGAATTTGCATCGGATTTTTTGTTTCCCCACTTGGGTCCTATGGAAAAAGCAGATCTTCACGCTGTTTGGTTCCGGATCTGCCCGGCTGTCGCCCTCGGAGAGCAGGGGTGGAGTAGGAGGGGGCCGGCTGGGCGCCAGCATTGATCTTTAAAAAATCATTTTGAAATCGCCATAATGTGAAGAAATATGGCGCTTCGCCCTCGTATTTCACACGTAATGACACGAGATGGCTTCATTTGGAAAGAAAAGCGGGCGGGAGTGTGTCTGTGCGTGTGCGGAGGTTATCCGCAGCCTTCCGCAGGGCAGAGGGGTAGTGGCCAAAAAGATAAAACCCCAAGTTAGAACGGCCCGCTTTTGTTAAAAGGACTGGGTGGGGGCTGAGGCCCTGGCTCTGAGGGCAGCCTGCCTTATAATTGTCCAGGGCCAGAAAATGGCCAAGAAATCTGCCCCTAAACCCAAACCGAGGGATTCGGGTCTGTCTAGGGTCTGCGAATACCGGAGACACCAGAAGAGGCGATTATACCCAGGGCAGAAGCTGGAGGAGCAATGGCCGGGAGAAGAGCCAGGAAACCAGCCGGTGGCCCCGGGGGAGTTCCTGAGCTGGGCCGTAGAGTAGATTCTAATAAAATGGACTATTTGGAAGCTCCAGCGGGTGGGGGAAAGACTGACCCTGGTGGTTCCCTGCCCATGTTGGTGCCCTACACCAGCGTTTGAAGTCGTCCAGCTACAATCCCGAATTGGAAGAGCTGGACAGGAGGATGGAAAATCTGGCCTCTGCTCCTCCTTTTCTGGGTGGAGGGGGAAATAACTCGGGACCTCTTCCCATTCTGATTGGGGACCCTTTCCCTTGCCTGGGCTCTGTGACATCTCAGGGGAGCTAACTTAATCTCTTCTATTTAGCTCCCTCATTTGTCCAATTTTAGGGACCTGAGAAATTTCTCATTGAGGAAAAGTAGAAATAGCTGCCCCCCAACATCCACAAAGACACAAGAAATTTAAAGGAGTTAAAGACTTTGGTTAGTTGTATTAAACTCTTTTGGAGGGTCCAGTTTCCAGGGCCTAATGAATTCCTTTGACCTCTGGCAGGTTCTAATTTCAGTACACACAGTGGGTCCTTGGACATTCATCCAATTTTATTCCCCTCTCTCCTCCCTCTGCCACTGAGGGTGAAGGGGAAGCTCCCAGTCATGTAAATCTCCTCCAAGTAGTGCACCTGAACCCCCTCCAAAGCTGATAGCACCCTATAAAATCCCCAACTTCTTCCCCATCCCTTTCACTTCATCTCCTGTGGATTGCTGCTGCTGGTGTTGTTTAATAAACATCTTCCGTCAAGGGGACAGAGAAAAGGAAATGAGGGCCTGCGGGGTGGAGGTGGAGGTGTTGGGGGGGCAGAACTACCTCTTCTTTAATTATCCTGTGGGACCTCTCTGGCTGCTCCCTGGGCTGGGGCGCGCTCTCCCTCTGTGCGTGCTCTCCCTCCCTCCCTCTCCGACCCGCCTGGGGAGAGGGCTCCACTGCTGGCGTCCCTTGCGAGGCAGCCCGCTGCTTGCCTCCGCCTCTCCTCCGCCCCCGCCGCCCCATGTCGAGAATACCGCCCCCCTTCCTGCAAAGGCGGGAGGAGGCCGGGCGGCCAGCAGCTCAGGCTGAGGTTACGTGGCCGCCGGAGCCCTGACGTGATAGCACATTGCATCAGCATAAAACAATCCATCCTCGATATGGAATGCAGTGCGGACGGATGACAGCGAGAGCGCAGCCCCCTCGCCCGATTGATTTATGTCGGAGCTGACGCTTTATCAGGCAGTCGGAAAAACTTTGACCAATCATTTTGCAAGGAGCGCTGAGCCGCGCTGCTCCACTGTACTTTGTTGGCTGAGAAGTTGAGCAGGGGGTGGGGGTGGGAGGGTGGGGGGTTGGGGGGGGTCGCGTCCGAAAGCCCTCACACCGGTCCGGGTGCCACCTCTCCCTGCTTGGGCGCCGCCGCGCGAGCGCTTCCCTTCCCCCTGCGAGCGCCCGGATAATGTCTGAGAATGTCCATTTCTGGGACGCTTAGCAGCTATTATGTCGACTCGATCATAAGTCACGAGAGTGAGGACGCGCCTCCAGCCAAGTTTCCTTCCGGCCAGTACGCGAGCCCCCGGCAGCCGGGCCACGCGGAGCACCTGGAGTTCCCCTCGTGCAGCTTCCAGCCCAAAGCGCCGGTGTTCGGCGCCTCCTGGGCGCCGCTGAGCCCGCACGCGTCCGGAAGCCTGCCGTCTGTCTACCACCCCTACATCCAGCCCCAGGGCGTCCCGCCGGCCGAGAGCAGGTACCTCCGCACCTGGCTGGAGCCCGCGCCTCGCGGCGAAGCTGCCCCGGGGCAGGGCCAGGCGGCGGTGAAGGCGGAGCCGCTGCTGGGCGCGCCTGGGGAGCTGCTCAAACAGGGCACGCCCGAGTACAGTTTGGAAACTTCGGCGGGCAGGGAGGCCGTCCTGTCTAATCAAAGACCCGGCTACGGGGACAATAAAATTTGCGAAGGAAGCGAGGACAAAGAGAGGCCGGATCAAAGTAAGTTATAAAAAGTGAGGAAATACCCAGGCCGAAGGCCAGGCGAGGGGGAGGGGAGGGGAGAGGCAATAAACTGGGACAATGTGAAGGGAAAACGCGGCGGTGGCCGGAGAGAGAGCGGGGTGGAGGAAAGAGGAAGGAAGGGAAGCAGGAAGGAGAAGGGAAAGGAAAATGCCGAACGCCTAGATGGGGAGAATGAAATCGCTTTAGCAACGCCGCCCCCACTAATCCCAGGTCCTGTAGGGAACTGGGGCTCTGGGACCTACTCGCCGGTCTCTCACCCTCCCTTCCCCCTCTTTCCCCGGGGCCCGGCTGAAAGCCGGGTAAGACCCGCGACAGCCGGGAGAGGGGCTGGAGGACCTCGGGGCCGATGGCCAGCGAGGCCAAGAGCCGGCGCCGGCACCGGCACCGACCGCAGCGCACCGGGCTGTCCCGGACCGCGCGGCTGGCAGAGCTCCCCGCGCCACGCGCAGACCGTAAAAGCCGGCCAAGGGAAAGGGGGAGGGGGCTCATTAGGATTTTATTTGCGATGCAACAGCTTGGCGGAGGATTGTTCCTCCAGATCTCGCGCAGGAGCCGCGCGGGGTCCGCAGCCGGCGCCGGGAGGGGCGGGGGAAGCCCAGGATGCGGTGACTGAGCCCCCTCCCCGATGCGCCGGCCCCTCCCCGGGAGCCTTCCCTCCGGTGGCCCCCTCCCCTCCTCGGCATCCTCGTTCGGGCTGCCGCTTCCTTTTCTGCGGCTCCCGCTGCTCTCCGCGGGGCTCCCTCGCCCCAGCCAGGGCTGTCCTCCTCGCGGGGAGTCGGGGAATCACTTCCGAATTTCGGGGCCCGCGGAGAAGGTGACATCCCGAAGAGACCCCAGGGAGAAGAGTGGTGGGGGCAAAGAGGGGTGAGGAGAGGCAGACAACTTTACCCTTCGTGGGGAGTTTCTCCTCACCTCCCACTCCTCCAGTAGCACCCCTGTCGGAACCCCAAGTCTGGCTAATTTCCAGAAGGTGCTGCTGGCTGAGAGAAGGGTTCTCCTATTTTTTAAGGCGGAGAAGGGCAAATCAGTTGGGGGCTCTTAATCCCAAACAATAACCTACATGCTGGTGGACTCAAGTCTTCACCTCTTACTCTTCACCTCTTGCTCTCAGATTTTCAGTTTCTGACTGCCATACCAGATTTCCCACCAATGGAGTGATCCATAGACCCTATGGAGCTCTTTGCCTGCTAAAAGTAAAAAGCTGCCCTGCTCCCCCAGGCTCCTTGGGCCCCCGCACCTCCAACCTGCCAGGTTGAATCATAAGAGCTGGCATTTAGGGAAACAGCTCTTCCCAAACCCTCCCTCACATAACCAGACACTATCACCCCATACCCCCAAACTGCCTGGAAAGCCCATTATTGCAGAGCGGCCATTTGGCTAAGATCAATTATTAACAGTTTTTTTTTCCTCTTTCATATTTAATGTGGCTGTGGGTCCCATCCCAGACAATCCACATTAAGGAAATAGTGTGCAAATTGGTAAGACATGGTACTTAGTGTAGGATGAACTGAATATTTTTTTAAAATTCATTGCTTTTCATTTGTGGAGAAGGAAGCTGGGAGAAGGTGGATGTTAGTTTTAATTGGCTCAGCTTTACTTGGCAACTTTTCTGAGTTCTAGAGTCTGAGGAGAGATGGTAAGGAGAAAAAGAGAAGCCTGTATATATTTTTGTTTCCTCTTTTTGCCCTTCTTTAACTCAGTTACCCCTTTTTCTCTGCTCCCCTCCACATATACAGGACCAGTTAAAAGGCTCGGTGTGCTGTGTAGAGCTCTCTGTTACTCCTACCTTATCTCTGGTTCCCTGCCTTGGGACTGGAGCAGTTTTGATCCCCAATTTCCCTGAACTTGTGTTAACCAAACTGCGAGCTGAGCAGCAGAAAAGGAGAGGCTATTGCAGCCATAAGTTATCTGTGAGCCCTGGTGCTCCACTGTCCAGAGGCTGGAGTTGATAAATGGTTGCAATTGGGTTGCTCGTGAATTGGAGAGTGCTGAATGTTTGCGGCTCTGAGTATAGACCCACATTTGTGGTGTGTGGTGGCAGGGAGGGGGAATATCTATGCAGATACACATGCCTGCTGCCATGTGGCCTAGGGATGCAAGCTCTCTCATGATCAAGGCAGGGTGTACTAGGAGGTCTCTTGGATGTGACTGAAGAGAAACCATTCTTCCTCTCTCAAGCCCTCTTCTCTCCTCCCAGACCTAGAGCCAGGGATCCTTCAGGTTGGCTACTATGCCTAGCCATTCTGGTGTGCTGATGGTGGGGTTACAGACATAGTGGGCTCTGACCTGAGTCCTACAAGTGGAGAAAGATTGAGAGAGAACTTGATGCAGACTTGAAGCTTTGGAAGTATGTGAGGAAGACTGGGTGCAAGTTTGGCCTCATCCTTTCTAAAGAACCATTCACCTAGAAGTGTCTGTAGTGGCTGCTGGCCTGTTTCTGGGACCCTGTCTGGAGGCTTGAAGGCCCAGGTGCTCTTCTCCAATGCCAGATGGAGAGGGGAGACCAAGTGTGCACTTCTTGGTCTGGGGCCCTTCACCCCCTTCCTTCCTTTGATTCTATCCCTGCTTCTCTTTCAGCCAACCCCTCTGCCAACTGGCTGCACGCCCGCTCTTCCCGGAAAAAGCGCTGTCCCTACACCAAATACCAGACGCTGGAGCTAGAGAAGGAGTTTCTGTTCAATATGTACCTCACCAGGGACCGCAGGCACGAAGTGGCCAGACTCCTCAATCTGAGTGAGAGACAAGTCAAAATCTGGTTTCAGAACCGGCGGATGAAAATGAAGAAAATGAATAAGGAGCAGGGCAAAGAGTAAAGATCACCCCTGCCCTTCCCAGCCCTTCCCCATCTCGCTCTTATTTATGTGATGGCTGCAAAGCCAGTGCTGTCTGGGATGTATCTAAGTGAATGGGGAAGGGCTTCCTCTCCACAAAGTCCCTCAACTGCACCTAGAGCCTGCCTCCTTTCCTTTGCCTGTACCTGTCCCTCCCATCTTCCTGGGTGTCAGAAGGAAGTTTTGTTAAGTTAGAAGATAGAAATAGTTGATTGCTAAGAAGGTGATGGACCACCAGGAAAGAGAGATGCTAGTCAAACTCCTAGAATCCCCTGTAATTTTTCTGAGAAGCCCTAGTCCCTCACTTCCAGCCTGCCTATTCCTTCTCTGCACCTATGCAGAAGTCACCCAGGGACTCGCCAATGCACACAGCCTAGCAGACGCCCACAGGCATAAAGTTTGGATTTCACAGTAAATTGAGTCAAATGAAATGACATTCTAAATGCAAACATCACATGCCAAATCTGGCAGAACAGCTCTCAAGTCATCAGGCGAGCCTGAGTTTCTACCCCTCATACAAATACACACCAGGAAGATGTCCAGAGACAGACTCCTGAATGAGGAGCTGCAGCCCAAAATCTCCGCATCCCAATACCATCCCACATGCAATTGCCAACTATACCCCAGGATACCTCCTGTGGGCAGATGGGGCCAAGCTAGTCCCCAAGGTGGTAGGCGAGAAAGGTCAAGAAAAGGCAGTAAGTGGTTTTATGAAGATGTCTTAGGTGGAGCCCCCTCCACATACATTTTGTTGCAGGAAATGTTTAATTCTGCATGATGTTTTCCTTGCCTTCCAACAAAAGAAGGTCAAACTGTGGGTTGTAGAGCCTTGACAATGTCCTCCCCCATTCATCTGTGCCCCACTTGACAGAGACTGTAGCTTTTCTTGCTCTCCACTGCCCCCGCATTCTTCCGTATCCCCTTCAGCTCTGAAATCCACTCTGTTCAGCCAAATCCACCTTGCACCAGTGAGTCAAGCCACCCCTTGTAGAATACTCCCTCCGCCCTTCACCCCCTTCCTAGGTCAGCCCCACTGTAGACAGGAAGACCAGGTCTGGAGAGTCCGATTGAGAATTTATTGTGAATCGATTTCCTGGCTTTCTTCCGGAGTAAGCTATAGGGGACAGGGAGGAGCAATGGCCCCAGGGCACTGAGCTATCACATCTCTCCCCATCCCACTGCTTTCCTGACACACAAGGAGGAGCCCCTAGGATGCCCACTCCAATACTGGGCTTCACTTCCCTCTGCACCGGCCTGGGTGGCAATTTGCTCTGTGTGACTGGTTCTTGCATCCTTTTGGGGAACAGTTCCCGTGTGCAAAGGAAAGAGGCAAAATCTCAACTAAGCATCAGGCAAAGCTCACTCTGCTTCCTCCCCCTATCCTGCTTCCCCATCACTCTATCCCCTCAATTCCAAGGACTCTTTCTTCTGCTTCTCCTGACCCTGCAATGGGGCATTCCAGTAGATTTTTTTTTTTTTTTGCATTGTCGTGGCTGTTGTGAAATTGTGCTTGTGTTTTGTGATTTCTTTGGGGGAGATTGTCTGAACTGTTTTCAGTTGTCAATTATATGGGAGGGTTGTGGGTGGGAGTGGGGAGGGCAGGGGGCCTAGAGCTCTAATTGTTTGTTTTGGAAGAAAAAAGAAAAAAGAACAAAAAATATATATCACTCTAGAAAATAAATCTCTCCTGAGTCTCATTCTGTGTTGGCTGTCCTCATCTACCTTAGGTAGAGATCCTAGTTGCCAAAAGCACAGCTTGGGAAAAAAAGAGGGAGATTGCTGTGTCCACTAAGTTTCTTCTTAGACCCTGCAGACCTCTGGGCACTGGTGGAGCTGACAGCTAGCTGGTTAGGACCCAAGGTTCCAAGACCATTGTTTAAATTGAGTAAGAGCCATTCAATAGGAGAATTAGGAGACTAGAAGAGGAGGAAAAGAAATATCTGTAGTTTGGAGAGGGGACTGGGTCTCCCTAGAGCAAGGGGTCTTCCCCCACACTCTGGAGACCTCCCCACTGACTGAAAGCTAGAGGGAAGGAAGGCCTGCTCTATAACTCCTGGAAGTGGCTCCTCTCTCAGGCAGCTGAGATCATCACTTTGGCTTGGGCACTTTAAAATACCATGCAAGGGAGGAAGGCAGCACCCTCCCTGCTATCCCAGCAGCAGGGTGGTGGGGGGTAGACAGGTCCCTGGTTTGAGAACTTATTTGAGCAGTCGCATATGGTTCTTTGCCCCCCACCCACGTGGGGTTAGAGTACAGGACAGCAGCCTTGTTCTGAGGCTTGCTGGTTTGGTAGGGGCTGAAGCTTGGGGAAGTATCTCCCAAAGGCTGGAAGAGGGAATTGAATGTAGAGCACAAATGTCTCAGTAGAAAAAGCATATTCTCTTCCCAAACAGACCCCAGAATTAAGCTTGGTTTCAAGAGGCGTTTCTCATCCAAGCGTTAGGATTCGCTGCTGTGGGGCCGGCGCTCCCGGGCTGCCTCCCGCCGGAGCTCTCCACCAGGCCCACCCTGCCACACTGCAACCCGCAGAGCCCGTGGATTGGGGTAGAGGTGGAGACAAAGACTGGCCCCAGTGAAGAGAGCCTGCAAAATAGCAGGCCTACCCCTCTCTAACGAAAGGATGAAGTGATCCTCCTAGAGAGAGAGGCAGGAGACAGCGAAGCTCCGGGTACCTTAGGCCCAGACAGGCGCCTTGCGAGGAGGGTTCCGAAAGGGATGGAAAATGAATCTGGCTTTACAGCTGGTGTAGACTAGGTTACCTCGCCATCCTAGGCTCCCCGGGCTCAGCCGGCGCTGAGATTGAGCCAAGAAGGCCATCTTCTTCAAAAGGAAACGCAAAAGGCAAGGCTGGAGCCGGACGGAGTGCTGCAGGGAAAGGGGGCGAGGGTGCCTGGAGTGGCCTCGGGCGGCGGCTTCTGGGTCCCGAGCCCCGGGTGGCTTCTTTCAAGACAAACAAAGGCGAAGATGCGCATGGTAGTAAGCCGGAGATGGGGAAATCAGTTGTCATAAAAGAGAAATTCAGAGAGGGAGACCGAGAGTGCGAGGCAGAGAAAAGCCGGGAGAGGAATTCAATGCCGTGTGCGCAGCAATAAAAGAATATGACCGCTATAAAAGTTTATAGCGTATAAATTTCTGAAGGTTAAGAAACTAAACAGCAGCAAAGCAAACAGTGAGGGGAAACTTTCCGGAGCTGAGAAAGCCGCAGCTGGGCCTGGGCTCCCTGCCTGGCGGGGAAGGGGAATGGGTGGGCCCCGCGCTCCAGCAGCCCCCACCCTCGCTCGCCCAGGACTCAGGCTCGGGACTTTCGGGGAGGCCCACCCCCGGAGGCAGAGGGGAGAAGAGAGAAGGGGGGTAACACTTTGTTGTTGAAAATGTTTCATAGATTGCAATAAGGACTCTTGTCTTTGTTCTTCACACCCCCTCCAGAATCAGGCGTCATAAACAAGAAGGTCCTGCGGGCGCGTACACACACACACACACACACACACACACACACACACACCCCACAGGTCTGGAAGGGCCAGACGTCTGGGCGAGAGCAGCCTCTTGATCCTTTTAAGTCCCATCCCATCCTCTCAGGCCTCCTGTCCCCCCACAAATAGCCCAATTGTTTCTCGTCTGAATTTGAAACAATAGTGTGGGGGTTGAAAAGCGCTTGACTCCCCGGTTTACGGGCCATAAAGGCGCACTGCTTGGAGGTCTTCGCTAGAAATTAGGGGCTAGTTGGGGATGGAGGCTGGAAGTAGAAAGAAAAAAGCTTATAACTTCTTTTTCCTCCTCCCATGTTTTTAAATTTTACTTTATATACACAATTTCATGAACCATTCCGTGATTCCGATGACTTTTCTCTAGCCCGCTCTTTTCCTCCCCCTTTTCTACTAATAATGAAAGTTTCTCTCGCTTGTTACCGTGGTGACTGGCTCAGAGAACCCGGCAGAGCCGGTGGTGGAAGCCTTTTGCAGAGTGGCCGCTAGATGGCACCCTTGCTCCACGTGAAAATTTCTGATGCGGTGCCTACCGACTCTGGGTTATTCCAACACTGCACCTTGTTTGGTTCTCAATCTATGAACTGAGCGCTACCAAAAGTCATGAATAATTTGCACGTAATAAAAATATAGGGTTCGTTATGGTCTTTCCACCCCATTTTATAGATTTCAGATATAGCAGTACCCCCCTCCCCTCAAATGGTCAATTTTCTGAATTTCCCTCATGAGGACGCAGTGTTTCTCGCCCAGTGGCTCTGTTCGGTTAGGCAACAAATGCGTGAAAACGGGGAATAAGAGTAATAATAGGAATAATGGGTCCAAATCAAAGGGAATTAATTTGGGAAAATGACTTTTTCCGTCCAGGGGGGGCAAAAGGAATGTCGATGGATGCGGGTGATCAGGTCAGGTGAGAGGGACAAACCGGCAGAAGAGGGTCGGATGGAGAGGAAGCTGCCAGAAGGCGGACTGTGCACCCTGGCTGGAGAGGGAACCTGGTGAGCCAGTCCGGAGATGGGGCAGTTTGGGGAGGAATGCAATCTTGGCTTTTATGGGATTCCGAGGTGCCCCAAGCGGGTGGGGCCTGGAGCCGCTCCGCAGGAGCTCAGGTTCCAGAGCCTTTGTACCCGTCCGGGTCTGGGCTGGGCGCTCGCCTGGTAACCCACGCGCAGGGTAGGGGTTCCCCAGGGTGGGGTGCAGGAAGGTTCGGATATCTCCTCTGGTTGCTTGACCCCATGTTGGTCCGTCAAAAAAAAAATATCAAAAACCGAAAACAAACAAGCCAACAAACAAAAACCAGCGCCTTTTTCAGGATAGGTGTGGGCGCAGGCACTGCGGCAGGGGGCAGGAGCTCGGCTCCCTCCCTGGTTCCGCGGCTTCCAGGTGAGAGCTGTGGCTCCCGCTCGCGGGGGATCCAGCTCTGCCACCCCACTGCCCAGGCTAACCTTGGGGGCGCCGGTCTTTATGTAATTTAGCAGATGAAGACCTGGACCCAAGCACTTTTCTTTCTGGCACCGGCGCTGTATCTGCCCACAGCCCCTTCGAATCCAAATTTCCAATTTCCTCCCGGAGCAGCCAGATCCCCGCCTCCCATCCGACAAACCTGCAGGAGAAATAGATAATCAAATCTCAAAATTACCCCAGCCTCTTTTTTCTTCCCCAGGACCGGGTACAAAGAGAAAAGCGGAGTTTCTTTTCAACTTGAGCTTCACAAATAAATCTATGCTCCGTTAGGTGTTTATAAATTATCTTCTTTTTTTCTTGTTTTTTTCCCCCCCTTATAGTAGAAACATTTTCCTTCCATCAGAAATTTCTGGCGCGGTGTAGGGATGATTTAGAACAAGCCATTGAATTTCTACCTCCCTGGTAAGTCTTCAAATCATGACCATAAAATCCCCCGCACTTGATAAAAATGTTCGCTCCGTCAACAACTTGACTCTGCCTTCCGCTCCCTCACCGCCCCTTCAGCCTCGCGAAAATTCCAGATCCTGGCTCTGGCCCTTCTCCCCTCTTTTTCTTCTCCCTCCTTTTTTGCTCCTCTCCCCTTCTCTGGATTCACTCTTGAAGGACCGGGCGACCCCAGTGGTAACTTTCCTTCAGAAAAGGTGCTAGTTTCATTTTTTTATAAATATTGGGGTCCCCAAAAGGTGCCTCTCTAAAAGCAAACCACTCTTTCCTGAATAGACAATGAGTTGTATGTATTTTAAAGGCCGCTTCTGCCTTTGCTGCCAGAATTTTTTTTTTCTTTTTCTTTCCTTCCTTTCTTTTTCTTCCCTTATCAGTTGCCTCAGGAAACTGTTGGTTCTGACAGACTGGGGTCTTCTAAAGTCTGGGCTCCACCATGACTAGGCCAGGTATGTAGGGAGGCAGTGAGTCTCAGAGCATGGCACACCATCAGCTTGGTTCTGCATTCTGAGTTCCAGGACTCGGGTGCCTAGGTCTGCAGGGAGAGCCAGGTTTAACTGGAGGTTGCCCAAGGGATAAAGAGAGAAGATGGGGACCTTGATGGTCTTACTCTATCCCACTTCCCTCCAATCCAAGGTCAGTGGAGATAGTGACAGTAACTCAAAGGGCCATGGGGATCCTGAGGAATAATAGGTGCCTTTCCCAAGCACATATCTTGCAGCCACTGCCTGGGGCAGTGGAGGGCATAGAACAACAGTAATCTAGACCAGGCACCAGGGTTTGGGTGGCTAACATCAGTTTCCATTGCCTTTCCCTCTTTTGGTGTGTTGGTGGGATTGGCAATGTCCTTTCAAGGGAAGGTCACATGGAAGGTGTGAAGGATTGGCCCAGGAAGGTTGATGCCCACTGGGATTGGTTACTGGGTCCTGAGGCCTAGCTGCAGGTGTGGGGCAGCACTGTGAGGTGCCATCCCTTTGGTAGTATCAGGCTCCTCTCCCCTCATACTGTCTGCCCTGCAAAGTGCTGACTGGGCCAAAGTGCCTTCAGGAGACCCCTCTCTGCCCTAGTATTCCCCCAGCAAGTAGAGATTGTGCAAAACTGCAGAATTAGCAGTTGCAGGGTGAACTTTGCTCTGGGCTTCACCATTGCCCATTAACCAGAAAGTTTCTTCTCCCAGTCCCTTCCCAAGACCTTCCAGACTCCTCTATAGAAAATCCTTTCTTGTTTGTTTAATGAGGGAAAGTTCTGAGTGGCCTGGGTGTGGCAGAGAGGGGACAAGTTTGGGGTCTCCAGAAGGGGGTGAGGGCAGGTGCCTGCGGTGGCTGAAGGAGGTGAAAGTCTAGGAAAAGTCACCGTTTGCGCCGAAAGAAGAAAAAAAACCCATAATCGTTCTCATTTCGGCTTCGTCACCCCCACCGCGCTGCAGTCGGGCGGCGGGGGCGATCGAAGCAGCAGTTTTATAGCTGTGGAGGAAAGAACTCGTAAAATGCTAACAGCTTTTATGCGTTGCGGCATAAACAACAACAGACTCCGGCTTTATTGCGTTTTATAGTTTGTTAAAGAGTTTACAGCCGTTTTTTGGGGGCCGGTTACCCAGCCAATTCCCTCCACACGATAGTTAAACCTTTATCAATAATAAGGAAATTGATCATTAAAGCTTTAAATATGACTACCTCGTTTGTTTGAAAATATGTTTAGGAGAGGAAGCTGTATGATTTGATAACTTGTATTAAAATACCAATTACATTTATAGGACCTTTTAAAACTCGGCGCAATTAAACCGTGTTCTTTTACATTTTTCCGAAGCGACCCTGACATTTAGAAAGACTCCAATTGCCTCGTTAAAATCGCGAAATTAACAGCGTGCCTACGCCTGGCGCGGTGTGTGTGTGTGTGTGTGTGTGTGTGTGTGTGTGCGCGCGCGCGCGCGCGTGGTTTTTTCCGTGACTCCCCCACATCAGTCTTTGGGGGTGGTCTGCGAAGGTATTTGATTTGTTGTGAGGCGAGAGATATCTCATTAATGTAGGTAGTTAAACAGATTTAATCCGTATTCATTTTCTCACCCCCTCTCCCTCTCCCCCTCTCTCTCCCCCTCTCGCCTCTCTCTCCCTGGGTGTTTTTTTTTTTTCTTCCCCTCCTTTTTTTTTCCGCTCTCTCCTCACTCCCTGGCGCTCTCTCGCTCTAGCTCTCTCTCTCGCTCGCTCTCTCTCGCTTTCACCCTCGCTCTGCGTTCTGTCCGGGAGGAGTACGGAGAAGCCAATAGGATGCGGGGTCTCTAATGGATGCAAATGATCATGAAAAGACAGTGCAAAATATGAAACAACTCATTTGCAGGGAAGTAAATCACCGAAAACTGTTTATGAACTGGCATCCCTTCTTCGAAATGTAAAGCGAGGACCTCTTTAAGTGGCGGTATATTTTTGTTTGGGGGGTGGGGGGTGGGGGGAGGGCGAGCGAGCCGCGGCTGCCATGCAAGCTTAGACTTTTGGAGGCTTCTCTGTCCTTTTCTATTCCTGGAAATCACAAAAAGTGTGGCGGCTTCGAGATCTTCTTCGCCTTTTCTTTCTTTTCTTTTTTTTCCTCCTCCCTTTCCCTCTCCTTTCCTGGCGAGGGTGACTAGGAGCCGGCGAATCCGCGTTTTTTTCTCTCTCTCTCCCTCCCTTTCCCCCTCCCCACCCCCTCCCCAACAGCCCCCAACTACAGCCTCCGCCGCCGCCGCCGCCTCAAAATTCAATAAAATGAGCTCTTATTTCGTCAACTCACTGTTCTCCAAATACAAAACCGGGGAGTCCTTGCGCCCCAATTATTATGACTGCGGCTTCGCCCAGGACCTGGGCGGCCGACCCACCGTGGTGTACGGTCCCAGCAGCGGCGGCAGCTTCCAGCACCCGTCGCAAATCCAGGAGTTCTACCACGGGCCATCGTCGCTGTCCACGGCTCCCTACCAGCAGAACCCGTGCGCCGTGGCGTGCCATGGGGACCCGGGCAACTTCTACGGCTACGACCCGCTGCAGCGCCAGAGCCTATTCGGTGCGCAAGATCCAGACCTGGTGCAGTACGCAGACTGCAAGCTCGCCGCCGCCAGCGGCCTGGGAGAGGAGGCCGAGGGCTCGGAGCAGAGCCCGTCGCCCACACAGCTCTTCCCCTGGATGCGCCCGCAAGGTGAGCTCCCGTAGGGGCTGGCCAGGGCAGGAAGGGGCCAGGAGGGCCCAGGGTCGGTCAGGGGGCTGGGCAGGCCAGGGGAGCATTTCCTCCAGTTCTTGCAAGACTTGTGGGCTCTGTTCCAATCTCCTTCCTTCCTCCCTCCCTCTTTCTTTCTTTCTTTCTTTCTTTCTTTCTTTCTCTTTCTTTGAAGGGGGGTCGCTAAGCGACATTTCCTGAAGTCATAAACCCCTCACCCTACTTTACTTTTCTTCTTCTTCCCCTCCTTTTTTCCCTTTTACTGTTTTATGGGGGGTAGTGCAGAAAGGGTGGTGGGAGTGGGGGCGCTCAACTTTTGCACTTCTCAATTGCTTTATAGTTTAATTACCCTGAAGAAACTTTTCTTCTGGGGCAGAGGCTCTGGGGGCTTTTCAAGGTGGGTCCATTCGTCCCCATCCTCGCTTTTTTATTCTTATCACCCCTTCACATCCTTCCCTCTAAACTTTATGGTACTTTTAAGAGATTTCAACCACCCCCCACCCAACTCTGGTGCTGGTTACCAGGGGAGGGGGCTCCCCTTTTCTGGCTCCCTTAGATTCAGTGGTGTCTAATCCCCCCAACCCCCCTCTGCTGACCGCTGCCTCCCTGGGCCCCCCCGCCCCGCACGGGGTAGAAGGTCCCCTGCCTTTATTATACTAGTCTACTAGGCTGGTTCACGAATCTTCCAACCTTCTCTGTCTCTGCCCCCTCCCCCACCCTCCCCTCCCCTCCCCTCCGTCTCGCCCTTTCCCCCATTCCCAGCAGCCGCCGGACGCAGGCGAGGCCGACAGACCTACAGCCGCTACCAGACCCTGGAGCTGGAGAAGGAGTTCCTATTTAATCCCTATCTGACTCGCAAGCGGCGGATCGAGGTATCTCATGCGCTGGGACTGACAGAGAGACAGGTCAAAATCTGGTTCCAGAACCGGAGGATGAAGTGGAAAAAAGAGAACAACAAAGACAAGTTCCCCAGCAGCAAATGCGAGCAGGAGGAGCTGGAGAAACAGAAGCTGGAGAGGGCCCCGGAGGCGGCGGACGAGGGCGACACGCAGAAAGGTGACAAGAAGTAGGCTCCAGCTGGGACTACCAGGGCCGCGGCCGCCCGCCAGTCCGCGGGTCCCCCCACGCCGCCGCCGCCGCCGCCGCCGCCTGCCCCCGCCTCAGAGAGCTCTGGCCCTGCGAGCGGGGCCAGGAGCCGGGCCTCCCACCGCAGCGTCCCCTGCCGCGCCAGTCCCCGCTAGTGGTAGTATCTCGTAATAGCTTCTGTGTGTGAGCTACCGTGGATCTCCTTCCCTTCTCTTGGGGGCCGGGGAAAAAAGAAAAGGATTTTAAGCAAGGACACCCTCGCCCTGCGAGGGTGAGCGGCCGCGGCCCGACTGAACCCCACGCCCCCGCCCCGTGTAAAAAGCCTCCTTGTGCAATGGTCTTTATTTCCTTTGAACGTGCTTCTTTGTAATGACCGAGGTACTGATTTCTGCTAAGTTCTCCCAACAACATGAAACTGCCTATTCACGCCGTAATTCTTTCTGTCTCCCTCCCTCTCTCTCTCTCTGTCTCTCTGTCTCTCTCTCTCTCTCTCTCTCTCTTTCCCTCTCCCCTCTCTCGCCGCGTCCTCATTTTCCCTCCCAACCCATCTCTCCCTGCTGCCCTGCCTCGCTCGCTGGCTTTCTCTCTTGCTTCTCTCTTTTCCTCCCCACCCCCTTTGGTTTGACAATTTTGTCTTAAGTGTTTCTCAAAAGAGATTACTTTAGTTAGCATGCGCGCTGTGGGCAATTGTTAAAAGTGTTCTTAGGTTTACTGTGAAGAGAATGTATCCTGTATCCGTGAATTGCTTTATGGGGGGAGGGAGGGCTAATTATATATTTTGTTGTTCCTCTATACTTTGTTCTGTTGTCTGCGCCTGAAAAGGGCGGAAGAGTTACAATAAAGTTTACAAGCGAGAATCTGAGACCCGCCCGGCCCGCGCTCCTCATTTGCTCCCAGGCGCCTTGCAGGGCTGGGGGTTGCGGGTCAGCAGGCTTCTGGGCCCGCTGAGGCTAGGCACCGAGAGGAGGGGGCGGGGGCTGGAGGCAGGTGGTGCGAGTCCCTCGGCCCAGGGGCGCAGGGGGTGAGGGAGGCGGCTGCATGTGATTGGAGGAGAGCGGAACGAGGGAGGGGAGCCGAGAGAAACCCCCTCCCCTCGCGCTCCGAGGTTGCCGGCCCCAGAGACCCCAGCGCCCAGGCCGCGCTGAAGAAGAGATGCGCCCGGTTGGTGACTGTATCCCCTGCCACTTCTCTCTTTGTTTCAATGTGTGTCCTCCGGTGAGAGGGGGTGGATAAAGACGAAAGTGCAGGGTTGCTGAGCACGCTTATATTTTTATTTTTCTCTGACTGGTAGAGGGCGGGAGCAGGAGGAGAGGTGAGATCCTCCTCCCCATCTCTGCCTCTCTGAGATGTGACCTTCTTCGCCAGTTCCGAGGCGGTGGCTCGCTGCCTCTTCCTTCCTTCGCTGCCTCTGCTTCTCTGGCAGCCACGCTCGACTGAGGCATCCGCCTCCCGGAACCGAGAAAGCAGTGAGCCCGAGCCCCGGGCCTCCTTCCTCCCTTCCTCTCCCCACCCCCACCCCTTTCCTTTTTTTTTTTTTTTTTTAACTTCCAATCCGTTTTATTTAGCCACCAGAAAGCACAGCGTCCAGTGCCCGTGGGCTGGATCCCGTGCCTTAGGAGCACCTACGAAGCCTTGTTCCATCTCCGACAGTATATGTGGGGCGCATAGAGGAGAGAGGGAGAGAGAGCCGGGAGGCCATGCTCACCTCGTTCTTCACCTTGGGAGAATCGGACCAACTTCTCCTAAAGGCTTAGCGGAGATGAATTAGCTCGAATTAATAAAGACCTGATGTGCCCTTACCCACCCACCAAGTTGCACGCATTCAATCTCTGCGTTTGTCTTTCGCTCGGTAACGGACTGGGGAAAACGGGTGGGGGGTGACAACACGGATTGCTCAGAGGTTATTTATTTTCCCTTCAACTCAATCCCTTCCTTCCCAAATCTCGCCTGCAAGCTGCCTCCAGCCCGCGGGGGTCGACAGCGGCCCTTGAGCCCCTAACGCCAATCCACAGAGTTCGGCTTTCCCATTCATTATTGATCATATTTTATAAATCTAACGCCACACAATTTTTTCCACATTACCGGGAGCCGTGGGGAGGCCGTCAGGCCATTGGCAGAGGGGATGTCACGTGGGTGTGGGTCACGTGGTCTGGAGAGGAAAAAGGGGGTCCTTTTTGGTGTAAATCTGGACTCTAATTCTGTAATATATCAAGGAATCTCGTAAAACCGACACTAAAACGTCCCTGCCTACAAATCATCCGGCCAAATTATGAGTTCATTGTATTATGCGAATGCTTTATTTTCTAAATATCCAGCCGCAAGTTCGGTTTTCGCTGCCGGAGCCTTCCCCGAACAAACTTCTTGTGCGTTTGCTTCCAACCCCCAGCGCCCGGGCTATGGAGCAGGTTCGGGCGCTTCCTTCGCCGCGTCGATGCAGGGCTTGTACCCCGGCGGGGGGGGCATGGCGGGCCAGAGCGCAGCCGGCGTCTACGCTGCCGGCTACGGGCTCGAGCCGAGTTCCTTCAACATGCACTGCGCGCCCTTTGAGCAGAACCTCTCCGGGGTGTGTCCCGGCGACTCCGCCAAAGCGGCAGGCGCCAAGGAGCAGAGGGACTCGGACTTGGCGGCCGAGAGTAACTTCCGGATCTACCCCTGGATGCGAAGCTCAGGTAACGCAGCGCACCGAGCCATCCCGAGTGGCAGCGGCTCGGGCACATTCCCCTGAAGGTGCCCCATTCCGGGCCAGGCGCCCCTTTCCGCGTCCAGAGTGCTCCGCGCCTGAGGTCGGCCCTGGGGAAGCGGCACCCCCTTGGCTGCGACCTGGCGCGCTGCCCCCACCCCCATTTTTCCTCGGTGCTCTCAGGCTCGCTCTGCTTCCCTGCGGATCTTTCTTCGCCGACGCCGCGGTGCTCAGAGCCCCCAGCCCGCCCCCTACCCTTCCTCCAGGCCTTTTAGCTTTAAATATTTATCAGCAGCGCCAGCACGGGTTGGAGACGAGGCCGTTTGTCTTGAGAAGGAAGGCTGGGGTTTGCAGAGAATAGCCATTAGGGTCTTCCCCCTCTCTCCCCCCTTCCCCGCCTGGGATCTCAGTCTGGGTGTGTCCCCCATCCCCAGCTTGGATAAGGTATGGGGGAGGGGGCCGTAGAGTTAAGCAGTTCTCCCCTCCCCCTTCCTTCCCAGCCAACCCCATTCCCCCATTATTCCCATTAGAACAATTAGAGGTGGGCTCTAGAGGCCTGGTGGGAGGAGTGGGTAGGAAATGAGGACCCAGCCAGGGACACAGAGCCAGAGGTGCTGGTGGAGAGGGGGGAAAGAAACCAAGGGAGATGAGGCTCCTAACCCCCCAGTGATCTTGGGGGGCGGCCAGGAGAACTAAAGAAAGGGATAGAAGTCTCATAGAACTATAGCTAGCTTTCCCAGATTCCTTCTTAGGGCTCCTAAGTACCCCTGGAGAATTGGCCAACAAGTTTGGAGGTGTCATTAGAAGGGTGAGTCTCCTCTTGGGGGAGGGGCTAGGACTCCAAGGAGGCAAATCAAGCCTTAGTACAGAGCCACCTAGTAGCTAGGGCAGAAGCCCCAAGAGACCAGGACTTATATTAGGTTTCCTGCCAAGCCTGGTTCAGGCATCTTTTTTTTTAACACTATTCCAAGAGAGATGGTCTTGAAAGTCAACCCCACAGTCCAGAAGCCCCAAGACTTGTGGTCAGAAGCTCCTAACATAGCCATGGTTGAGGGCCAAGAGGAGCCCAGTACATCATCAGTATTGGTAGTCATGGTCCCCATTACCTGCACCCTAACTCAACTGTCTTTCTAGTTGATTTATCAAAGCCCTAATTTTTTTCCTCATAAACATTTCAGCTTGGCTTTTATCTGACTTGAAATTAGGGCCCTTAGTTACTCCTTTCCCTTGTCTCCTTTCCGGAAAGGCTTATGCCAGCACCCCACCCCCCCAAGTCTCTTCAGGTTTCTGGGCCTAAGTTGGGAGGCTCCCATCTGCCTCCCAAGATATCTGCACATTTTCTCCTCCTCCTCATTCCACAACAGACTGAGCAACACCCTCTCACCTTGCCTGGGCCTGTGAGGTCTCTTTGTCTCCTAACTTAATGGGAAATACTCAGGCCAGACCTGGAACCCTACTCCAAGGTCACATATAGTTTCCTACCCTACCCCAAAGACCACCAGAGCCAACATCCAAAAGGGAATACATGTAGTCCCTGGACCCAGAGAAGACTGAGAATTAACTGTCCCTCATCCCATGTAAACCCCCTTAGGGACAGCGCCTTGGCGAGCCATCAGGTGAGGTCTTCCTGGTTTCAGAAGCTCCAGGCTGAAAAAGAATGGCATGTTTACCTTGGGAGGTCTGTAGAGAGTTCTTCATATTGCGGGGCAGTATGAAGTATGGGTTAAAGTATGCAAAGCAAAGATTTGGTGTAGTGGGAAAACGTACTTTTCCGTCTTCAGATCTCAAATAGCACTCTGGGTTTGAGCGAGATGGTTACTCAACGGCGTTTCCCGCACTCACTGATATTTCTCCAAATACTGTGCATAGGAACCGACCGTAAGCGAGGCCGCCAGACCTACACCCGCTACCAGACCTTGGAGCTGGAGAAGGAATTTCACTACAATCGCTACCTGACCCGGCGGCGGCGCATCGAGATCGCGCACGCGCTCTGCCTCACCGAAAGACAGATAAAGATTTGGTTCCAGAACCGGCGCATGAAGTGGAAAAAGGAAAATAAGACCGCAGGCCCAGGAATCACCGGCCAGGACAAGGCCGACGCAGAGGAAGATGAGGAAGAGTGAAGGACAGAGGAAGGTAGAGAAGAGCAAGGGAAAGAAGAATTCCAGTTTTGGGAACTGAACTAGGAAACTCAAGTCAAATAGTGTGCAAAAAACTATTTAAATGAAAGCAGTTTAAAAAAAACATGGAGAGCAAAAGGTGAAATTTTGGTTTCTCAACACTGTAAAAAAATACTACCTATAGGAAACTCTTTCGGGTTCGTTTTTGTACAATACCTACCTGTTCTGTAGCTTTCCAAAATTTGCCTCCCTTTTTTTATGTGGCTATTGTAATGTCTTTGCAAAATTTTGCTGTTTTGTAAGCCCCCTTTGATTCTGTCTTTGTCGACTGTGGGTCTGGAGGAGCGCAGCCTGTACCCCATCCGTGCACCTGAGCCTCGCCTCGGCCTTCCTAGTAGCAGCACCAAAAGGGCCTGAGGGAACCCCAAGGACCCTTCCAGTAGCTCAGTAGCTGGAGTGTCTCGCCTCTGCCTGATTGCTGCTCCTTGCTCCCACCAACACTCCCCTGTGCCCCTGGGAGCTCCTGTTTGCATTCTATGTGTATCTGAAGGATGAAAAAATAAAATACAATTAAAAATAAGCAGATGGCCTGTTTTCTGCATCTCCATAAGGTGGGGAGGGGATTAGGGTTAGCAGTGGGTGGGCGACTCAGAATCTTTCTCTTTAGCCTTCTGCAGCAGGACCCTTCTGCACTGGGCTTGCTCTCTGCCCCCCATGCCCCTGGCTGTAATGACTGCCAACTTGTGAACCCCAATATTGCATGTGCGTATAAATTCCCTTTACACTCTTTTACACATATTGACATACACCAGTACAGACACACACACACACAGGCTGACATCATATGTATATACGCTGTCACACTGTCACAAATAAACACACCGGTATTCATATGTTCACAAATATATGGCCATTCATACAAGCAGGGCTGCCTGCCCAGAACATATGCATTCACATTCACACACACTCACAAGCAAACACACATTCACAGTCACTCAGACCCATTCATAGATACCAATGTACATTCACACGTTGGCTTATAAACAGAGATTCACATTTGCCCCCAAGTAAATATATCCCTGAGCCCATATGATCACAAAACACAGCAAAACAAAATTTTAAAATCTTGCAGTTCCACAAACTTTCTTCCTCATTCAGGCCTTGGAAAAAGGCTGAGGGATCTGAGACGCCCCCCAGCCACAAAAACAGAGGTGAAATCCAAAATGCTAGGCCTTATGAGGAAGAAGGGCTGATGGAAACGGAAGGTGAACACCGAAATCCACTCCCGCCTCCTGGGCCGTGTTGGGCTGAGGCCAGGCCCTAGCAGAGGCCTCGCGGCCCGCCCAGAGCAACTACCGGCACGCAGCTCTCCGCTCACTCGGCAAACATTTTTGGCAAGAGCTATTCCTTTATTTTATTTCCGTTTATTTTACTTTCATTTGATTTAATTTATCCCATTCTAAATTGACACAGGCAACCCATGGAAACCTTAAAAATGGGGCAAAACGAGTCCCGGTAGCGAGAGCGGAGCGAGTTTACCAGGCTGATGTGACTATCCCGGCCGCTGTGAGCCTGGCGGCGCCGACCGCCCGCCCGGTGCTTCCTCTTCGCCTTTCTGCCTGCTCTCGGCGCCCCCGGCAACCTCCAATCTTCTCAAGAGCACACAGAGAGAGAGACAGAGAGAGACACATTTGGGAGAACGTTATTTCGTTTCTTGTATTTGGGTTCTGGTAGCTCAATTCAAAATGCAGGGATGTTTTAGGGAACCACGGGGTGAATTATTGTTGTTATAATTATTATTTTGTTTCCCAGAGCCTCGGTAATGGGACAAAACCCTGAAGAATGGTACCTATACAGCTAGATCCGCAGAGCTGAATAAATCTAAAAATTCTTTACTCGATTGCAAACCCTGGATTGTTTAAATTTAAAGAATAGACATGTCGAACAGAAAGGGGGTTGGAGGATTGGTTTTCAGAGAATGTTTAATTTGATTTGAAAATAAAAGGTCCCTAAACCTGCAGATTCCTTCATTAAGGACCACAGAACCCCCTGGAGAGCTCCTGGAACGGTCATAGGAAACTTGGACCAGCAGGCGTTTGGGCGGGAAAGGCTGGGATCCGGCTTTACCCTCCCCCAGTTTCTGGGGTGCTGAATGGGAGAATCCAGTTGGCCACCGTGCAGGCCACCTTCCCCTCTGGGCAAACATTGGGCCCTAGGGAATTTGGGCCCCACACCCGCAATGCTGCAAGCCTCACAGGTGGGGGATTCCACCATCTTTAGGGCTAAGAATGAGGGGGTCCGGTCAGAGGGGGAAAGGAGCTACTGAAGCTTTCATTTTGCCCTGATGCTGATGGCAACTCCTGCCTCACCTCCAAATTGCCTCAGAATAGTCCCATGAGGAGGATTTGGGGTTATTTTTTACTAGAAAGAGAGGCAGAGCTCCTTAGGAAAATAGGGAGGTTCCAAAAAGAACCCCCATCCTAGCTGGACCCTTGTGGCTTCTCCACCCTGAATTCCTGCACCCCTAATCTCACCCCTTCTCAGATTGGGGTTTCCCAAAAAGAGAGAAGGAGAAGAAAAGAAGATGGCGACTGAGAAAAGGGTTGCTGGTGGAGCAGCCATGAAGAAATGCAATAAATTCCTTGTTGTTTTATGAAAATTTACAACTTTGTGATAGAAGTTTATGAGTGGTTGAATCCAGCGATTGGCCGGCGCCGGTCATGTGGCCGGGCGATCGTGAACATGAACTTTTTATCATTTCCCTGGTGGTTATAATGCAGCATTCTTTTGGACACCACACCTAGGTCGGAGCACTGTCGTCCTTCAGGGCTCCAGCCTCTTGATATTTTTATACTTCAATATCGGCTCAATAGAGCAAAAGAGAGAGGAAGAGAGAGGGGGGAGAGGAGAGAAGAGTGAGAGAGGGAAGGAGGGGTGGGAATTACACACAAAAGAAAGAAACAAAAATAATTTTGATTCTTAAGTTAATTTGCTTGCGGATCTGGGATTTTAGTCATCATGAAGGGTAAATGGACAATCTACCCAGGACCGCAGCCTGATACCATTTTTCAAAGCCAGAACTTACTCCATTTTCTATGCAAATGTCAGAAAAAACGAAACACCCTCTCTCCCAAGTCAGAGAGGGGAAGCAACGGCTCTCAGGTTGGGACAATATTATCTGGAAGCTGAAAGAAGAAACCGAACGCTTTTCCCCCCCTCCTTCCCCACCCTTTTCAATCCGGAGGAAAAATATCCCAAGGTCTGCAAAGGTAAGGGAGATTCTACAATACTCTTCATATTCTTCTGCATGGCTTTTGTAGGGGGTGGGGCTTGGGTTTTTCTCCCTCCCCCCCATACTCCAAGAAGGGGCTATACCCCACCTTTGGGGCTGAAGGGAGAGGCTTCCTAGGAAATTCGGTGGTGGAGAGAGGGGTGGCCGCTCTCTGGAGGGGGGATCCAAATTAGGGAATTTGGGAGGGGGAACCGAAAGGGGCCACTGAAGGCCAGCTTCAAGTCGCCTTTTTAAGCTGGGAGGAGAGCTCAAGCTTGGGGGCTTCGAAAGAGAGGATGGGGGTGTCTGGGCTTCAGCGGCTCTGTCTGGAAGAAGCCAGCCGCTACAACCTCTGTGGGTTTGTGCTCCCTCCCTCTTCCACCATCCCTCCCTGATGTGGGCCTCCCCCAATTGCCCCCGCAGCAGTTTTCTTGCCCAGTGCGGGTATCGGCGATTTCCCGGTAGCATTGGCACGAGGGGCGGTGGCGCTGAGGGACTTCCTGGTCTCTGTAGGGCCTGGAATCTCCGCAGAGGCCAGCGAGGGCGAGGAGGTGGCTAGAGAGACACAGAAAGAACAATTCACAGAGATATGTTCACTGTCTCCCTTCGGGGACATTTCTGGAATTAAAGGGCTGTGGGTGGAGGCACTCCAAAGAAGGAGACTCCCCAAGAAGTCTGCCTGAGAATGCTCAGGTCTCTCCACAACTCCGCAGGAGGGAACCTCGTTCTGCAGGGAGTGAGTTTTGTGGTTTTAATGTGGTTTATAGCATGTTGGTTTCTGGGCAATATTGATTCTAATACTTGTGTTTTATTGGTATGGGACATATGGTTTTCAGTGGAGAAAATTGTCAAATACGTCTGATATGGAAATATTTCAAACTTTCCTGGATCCAAACATGATGATTGTGAAGAGGTGTTTAGCATGTTGTTGTTGTTTTAGCCTTGTACACGAAAAGAAAACAAAGAAAAGGAAAAAAAAAAAGAACAAAATAAAAAGGAAGCCCAGTTAGGGCTTCCATGGTGTCAGGACTGGAAAGCTGTCTGGTGCTGAGCTCAGACAGCTAGCCTTGTTGCTCTGGTGCATGATTTCATCCCTCAGTCAGGCCTTCTGGGTTGGAGGATGGCAGAGAAGAACTGCTGGGTGGGAGACATAGGTTCCTAAAGTAGCTGGTGAGGTGGAAGAAGGCACAGGCATGGAGGTAAGGACTAAAATATGGGGTGAGTGGGCTTCTGGAGAAGCTGCAAGAGCTGGGCATGGAGGTTGGGGAGACACTGTGATTTAGTTTGGTTTGCACCATAGGTTATTGCTTTTTTTCTTTCTTAAGGCCAGATGCAGGGTGTTCAGACTCAGGCCTGTTTGCCTGGGAATTAAGGGGGTCTGGTTGTGTGCATGTGTGTATGTGTGTATTGGCCTTCTCAATCCTGAACTGGAAGGAGAAGGAGAGACAGCCACTTGTGGCACAGGAGGGGGTGTCCCCGGGGGCCCAAGTAGATGTCCTAGGCACAAGCCTGGGCCGGGATCCTAGAGACCCCTTGGCTTCGGAGCAAAAGAAGTTCTTCGCCAGAACCCATGGTACTCAGGGCCTATTATTAAAAGGAAAATTCCCCAAACCCACTCAGACTAAAGGTCTTTTTCTCCTGTAGTCTTGGCGGGTTATAAATCGTCCCTTAGACAGTTTGCTCTGACCCAAATTATGCAGTTTGCTGCCATCTACCGTCCGTTCAGAGACAAGCGCGCGGCTTTGGTTCTGCAAGCCAGGCGACGCGTCCCCAGCCGTGCCCGACACCGCAGGGTTCGGCAGGATTCGGGGGATTTCGGGCTCATACTGATGCTGTCGGCTGGATCTTGGTTCCGAGATGTGATTTGAGAACAGAACAAATCTTCCCGTCCCCATACACTATCCTCAACCCCTCTCCAATCTCTTCCAGCCCTCACCCATCCCAATCCCAAACCTGGAGGCTGGCAGAGGAAGGGGCTTCTCTGAAGGCATATTAAAAAGGACTAATACTGCAACCCCGGGACCGGGGAATTGAACCAAAAGGTTGGGGGATCAGAGCCGCGACCCCCACCCCTATACCCAAGGCACCAGAGACGATCTGGGCCGTGGAAGAGATCTGAAGTCAAGGCTGTTGGAGGTTTATTTGGTTTTCTTCTCAGGCAAGGGAGGGGGCCGGTCAGGGGAGTCGCCCGCCCGGCAGTTCCACTTGGTTGTCAAAAGACAAACCGAGTCTGTGTTCTTCCAGTTGGCTGGTGGGTCTTGCCAGTTCCTTAGCTGATGGGTCCGTGGTGAAGGAATTGAACCGAGTTTTCTGGAAATTGTTGGTGTCTGCAAGTGAGTGTCGATCCCCCGCCCCCCTGATCCTTTCAAGCGAAATCGACGCAAGTATGCTTTGGGGAAAAATTGAGAGTGGGAGTGGGGATAAATCATTAAGGAATTTCCGTTTCTGCGGGACCCCCACACACCCGCTTAATGCGATCGCTTTCCCAGAGGGGGTGGGAGGCCGGGGTACGTTCCTCTGCTGCCGCGTTTGAGTATTGGCCCCTGTCTCACCGGTTACTGATTAGCTCGGGCTTTCAAGCCGCAGGAGGAAGCTCTGGCCGCTCCTTTCAAGGTGCGTGGCCCCAATTCCTGGGCGGGGGCTCCAGGAAATTGCGTGTGGTGCCAGGCAAGCCGAGGTGTTACTAGGGTCTGGCCAAGAGGTGGAGGAGCTGCCGAGGTCTAGGCGCCCGGCAGCGTTGGGGCAAACACCACCGCTGCGGCCCCCTCGGCGCCTCTTGAGTCTGGGCCTCTGGAGCTGCTCTTTCAGCTTTTCAGCAGCGAGAGTGACTTTCTGGCGGCTGGATGGCCGGGCTCAGTGAGTCGCTCTGCGGGAGGCCCAGAGGGAGCCGGCGGGAAAGTCTTGGGCCCCTCAGAGATTTTTTTCTTTCGGGAAGAACAAATAGGGAAGGGAACTCAGTCTGGTATAGAGAGACTTGAAACACCAGGGGATTTAAGGGTGCCTGTGGACCCGGGGGAAGGGAACAAGGAGAGCAGCTGAATGGCCACCGCCCACTCCCCTTAGAAGATCAAAGAGGATGTCGCTCATTTGCATAATGGAAATGAGGTCTTTGTACCTGGATTTGGACCAGCCAATTTTAAGGCAAAATGTTCAATGTAAAAGGGCCTCTCTCAATCTATGGGAGCAACCACGTTGAACCTCTGGGAACATTTATGTTTCCCAACCCCAGGCAATCAGAATCCTGGGGAGAATTGAGCTGAGGTGTTTTCATCTGCCCCACCCCAGGCAAAGTTGGGGCTTGGGTGGAGAATGGTGCCCACAACCCAAAGAGCTGGGAAAGATGCTTTGCAGAGTCTAGAAAATGGGAAGCCTGGACAATGTCTCAATCCCCCCTCCTTACAGGCAAATGCCTGTCCTGGTGGTTACCCAGGAGGAGAATTTTACTCCTGAGCTGAACACAACTTAGGAAACATTTTCCTGGGAATTGGAATGTACGTGCTTACCCACAGGACTGCAGACTCACTCGAAGCACAGAACATCACCATTATAAATTCTGCCTGTAGGGATCCATACCATACCTCTGTTGTGTACTCAAGACTTGGTCCATGTTTATACCCACATCTCTGCACAAACTTCCTAATTGAGGCAGAGAGAGAGAGAGAGAGAGAGGGAGAGAGAGAGAGAGAGAGAAAGAGAAACACCACAGAATGGCAGACTGCTGTGTATTTACATATTCCCCCATGGAGACAGAGGACCATGGACCGAACCACAGACAGATTCGTGGAGATCTGGCTCCAGAAACCAGGCAGTCTCTGGCCAGGCCATGCCTGCCTGCTCTTTTTCCCAAACAAACGGATCAGACGAATAAACGCTCATAAATACCTCTGGGCTTAGATAAGAGCGATGAGGCGCTATTTCCTTTCATGCCCGACTCCAGGCGCCGGCCCTGCCCGTAGTGGCTCCATCTCCCAACAGGCAACCTGCAGAGGTGAGGTTAATTTGGGAGTTGTGACTCTGAGGATAAGGCAAATATTTTCCTGCTTCTATCACAGGGGTAGGGCCCCCTCTCTCACTGCCTCTTACTCTGCCCATACTCTACAGGGAAGACCACTCTGTATAGTTTTAAGATGGGACCTTGTGACCAGGGAGGAGGGCTGAGGCCCAGGGCCCAGCTTCAGTTCAGGGCAGAGACGGGTGCATACAAGCACCCTTCCTCCCTTTCTCCCCTGCTCAAACAGCCCCTACCTATGGGCCCAACAATAGCTAGATTAGAGCATTTATGCTTCTCCATTGTTTGGGGAATTTTCATTCTTAAAGTGCTCATCATAACCCCCAGAGAGTCAGGCTAGGAAATGATAGGAGGGACATCCAGGAATGGTCATTTTGCCATGAAGGTACAACCTAGAAGTTTACCTGAGTTCAGAGAGCAACTAAATAAGTCCCCATCCTCAGTCAACTTCAGGCTTCTACCTCTTTAGTGGGCAGAGCAGGCTCATAAAAAGGAGTCCAAAGAATGAAGCAACAGTGCATCCGCCTGGCCTGATAATCAGGTTTGTCTCACACCCTGACCCCTTCCTATCCCCAGGTGGGAAAATTGTCACCCTTCACTGCCTGGCCTGTGAGTGCTTATTAGAATGTTGGAAACACACTGTGGCCCTGTCTCCCAGTCTGGGTTCAGTGCTCATTTTCTTTGAATAATAGAGAAGGAGCAGAGATGTACAAGGGAGGGGATTGTAGAGAGGCTTAGAAATAGAAGGGTTGAGTGTCTGGAGAGAGGATGTGGGCTGATGACTGGAAGATGGGCTGCTAAGTCCCCAGGAAGACTGAACATCCCTCCCTCCTTATAAAACTAAACCCAAACCAAGTCTTGGCAAATAATTTTAAGAACTGTCAGCTTCTAGAGAGATCTGGAAAAGAGACTAGGGCTTTTCTCTTCCTGGTGGCCTCTGATTGCCATCAGTATTAGGACAATTTCTTCCCTGTCTCCAGGTTCACTGGGAGGGACATCCTTGATTCTTAAAAACCCATAGTCTAAGACATTCTTATATCATTTTAGGGGGGAGGCAGGGTCAGAGTGAGGATTACACGCAGGATAGAGATCAAACAAATAAAGCCATCTAGGCTGGGGATTTCTCCTTAATTAGGTGGGATGTCTTGGGAAGAAGGAGCCCTAGACTTCCGAATAGCTACAAACCTAGCTGCAGAGCCAGAGAACGCAGCCTGGGCTCATACCCTGCTGCCATTTCCCCCTCTTCTGTGTCTTCTAGGCAGAGGATCTGGCCTGCTCTCTCAGACCATGAGAGTTGTGGGGAAGCAGGGATAACAAACCCAGACTTGGAGAAGATAGAGCAGACCTGATAAACAGGAAAAACGATTTTCAAAACCTGGGTTGGAGGGTGTTTTCATCTTTGCCTCGGATTCTGAAACGATGCAAATGAGTGACTAACTCTGCTTCTTTTCTGCCAACACAAAACCTTAGAAATAAACCTCCCTTAGTTTTCTCTCAAGGAGGTTCAGGGACATTTGCCTAGCCCTCCCTTGAGGGAACAGGCCCAAGCAACGCAGGGGTTAACTTTTCTGAAAACACAATTAACTTTTTCCTATCCTGCGTGGAGTGGGGGAGGGATGTATTTATTTAATCACTGAGGAATGGGGTGGTCTCAAACCAAATGCTCCCTCCTCTCTCAAAGGCTCAGACGCCTCTTTCGCAGATCTTACGTAGGTGGAACAGGACGTGTTGTGTTGTTGGGGAGAGAGAGAGAAAAGAGAAAGAGAAGAAGGAGGAAAAAAAAAAGGTTGATAGGTTTGTGCGCGGGTCCCTCGTGCGGGCTGCGCTCCTCCTGGGTGCTATTTGACAATTCCTGCCTCTGCCATTGGTCAGTGTTGGATCAGATGGTTGTATTTCCTTCTGGCCCTCACTGGCACCTCGCCATCCCCCCTCAGCTAAAACCCAATCTCGGATATACTACTAATAGGCGCGGCGCTCGGACTATAAAACACAACAAATCATAAACCCGGCGGAGCAGCAGCGGCCTCGCGCGCCTCCCCTCCCAATGAGTTCCTATTTCGTGAACTCCACCTTCCCCGTCACTCTGGCCAGCGGGCAGGAGTCCTTCCTGGGCCAGCTACCGCTCTACTCATCGGGCTATGCGGACCCGCTGAGGCACTACCCGGCACCCTATGGGCCGGGGCCCGGCCAGGACAAGAGCTTTGCGGCTTCCTCCTATTACCCACCAGCCAGCGGCGGCTACGGCCGAGCGGCGCCCTGCGACTACGGGCCCGCCCCGGCCTTCTACCGCGAGAAGGAGTCGGCCTGCGCGCTCTCGGGCGCTGATGAGCCGCCCCCGTTCCACCCTGAGACTCGGAAGTCGGACTGCGCGCAGGACAAGAACGTGTTTGGCGAGACAGAAGAGCAGAAGTGCTCCACTCCAGTCTACCCGTGGATGCAGCGGATGAATTCGTGCAACAGTGAGTGACACTTTTAGCCGTCGTCTCTTTCCTCGCGGGCCACAACCCGGGAAGACAGAACTAGCCAGAGCGCCACCCCCAACCTCCCCCGGAGTGCTTGGGTGAGCATCTAAATTAGAAGATAGAGCGAGATAGGGCATTGCACGGGGTCTCCCTCACTGTCCTCTTGTCCGCAGGAGTTGCAAAGTTTGCAAAGTCCCAGCTGTACTGGGAGCCAGGGGGAGTGAGTGGGCTCTGGAGAGCCAGGCCCGAGCCAGGATTCTTGAAGGGAACAGGGGCCACAGTCAAAGGATTGGCTTTTCATTGCGTCCCTCCCTCCATCCCCAACCCCCAGTCCTAATCGGGTCCCCTACCCAAAGACCGCTCCATTAAAAACTGAGTGCGTCATGCAAGGGGTGGGGGCGTCGTGACGCGGGCGAGGAGAGTTGAGTCTGTCCCGGGCTGTTTCCCTGGGGCGGGGGGCGGGTAAGGCTGGGAAATAATGAGATACTTAGGAAAAGGGTGGCGTCCGGAGAAGGAGGAAGAATAAGAATAGAAAAGAGAAGGAGCTGATGGAGCAGGGAGAGACAGTGAAATAGGCGCCTGGGTCTCAGGTTAGATTATTTGTAGGCCTTAAGTCCCAACTGATGTCCATTAGTGGGACACGAAAGTGAGGAGCCCTTGATGCGGACTATGAATCGATCCATGTCATTACGGCTTAAAGGCCAAAATCTATCATTGGGCGAACTGAGGTGGGGGGAGCTAGATGGATGGAAAGGAAAAGGGGGAGATTCAGCTAGGAAGAGACACACCTGTCCAGCCCTCCCTAAACTCAGGTGGGATTTTAAACTCCTCCTCCCCTCCCCCACCAGAAGTCGAGACAGAAGACACAGGCCTAGGAGTCCGGGAGAGAATCTGGAGGGGGCGCTGGAGGAGTGGGGAAGGGAATGGGGAGAGTGAGGGCATTCGGGGACAGGCTGGAGTCCACGTTTAAGGGTCAAGTGGGGGAGGGGACCTTGGACCCAGTGACCCCAGGCCTCAGCGTCTTCACTCTGCCTAACAGGTTCCTCCTTCGGGCCCAGTGGCCGGCGAGGCCGCCAGACCTACACGCGCTACCAGACGCTGGAGCTGGAGAAGGAATTTCACTACAATCGCTACCTGACCCGGCGGCGGCGCATCGAAATCGCGCACGCCCTGTGCCTGACCGAGCGGCAGATCAAGATCTGGTTCCAGAACCGACGCATGAAGTGGAAAAAGGAGAGCAAACTGCTCAGTGCGTCTCAGCTCAGTGCGGAGGAGGAGGAAGAAAAACCAGCCGAGTGAAGGTGCTGGAAAGGGAGGGGGGACGCAAAGGGAGAGGCCTTGTGGGGAGCTGAGGGCGTCGGAGAGCCCTGGAGAAGGCTCTGCGGGCGGGGGAGCCTGGGGACCTGCTCTCCAGCTTGCGACAGGCGGGGCCCAGCGTTCTCCTGCACGCCCCCGCCCGCAGAGCTCTAGCCTGGTGCTCGGAGGCCCAGCCGCCTGAGCCCACCCAGCACCCCAGCGCCTCCTCCCTCCCAGAGGAACCCATCTTGGCCCGATCAGGCTCCCCGGTGAGAAATGAGGATCGGACTCACTTGATGTTTCCTGGAAGCAGAGCAAAATGCTCTTGTCCGCGTCGCGTCTCATTTCGTCCATGTCCCCTGTGCACGGTTCAATGGTAGATTCGCTGTCCCCTCAGCAGGGGCCTTGAAGACTCCCTGACCCCAGACTTGTCGTCCCTCCCACCCTCTCCCCAAAGCCACTGGAAGGAGCACATACTACCTAGAAGTAAGAAGAGGAGCCTCAGAAGAAAACAAAGTTCTATTTTATTAATTTTCTATGTGTTGTGTTTGTAGTCTTGTCTTAGTTCTGGACGTGAAATACTTCGGTAATAATATTAATATTATTAATAATGATAATAATAATAAAGACATGAAAACTCGCCGCTCAGTCACCTCCAATCTTCCCCTGTATTTTTTCCCTCCTCACTCTGCTATCCCATCCTCCCTGAGCCTGAACTCAGGAGCACTAGGGTGCCCCAGGGCCTTGCCAGCCGCCTGGACTCCATGGAAGTACTTCTGAGATAAAGGTTGGAACCATCTGTCTTCCCAGGCCCCAGAACTGTGCCTGTCTGATGCTAAGCCTTACAACTGCCTCTCCTGGTGCAAACTCGGAACTGAGAGGGGCCCTTTCCCTTTTATTCTCTAGACTTTCTTCATTTGTCCACAAGAGGAGGGACACCACTGAGGGTCCCTTGCCCAAAGCCCCTGCAGCGACCAACCAAGTTGGGCAGGTCTGAGTGCCTCAGCAGAGCTTTTCTGTCCTTGGTGAGGTGAGGCCCCTGACCTCTGGCCCGCCCCGCAGGGCCAGGTCTCCACTGGCCATGGCTCTTGCTCCTGGCCTGTGGCTCTGGGGGCCACTGGGCATCTCTCCACTATGCAGCAGAAGGCTCCAGGTACCCATTCTCACCTTAAATAGGAGCTCAGAGACAAGAAGGAGAATGTGAAGCCTCTAGTAGGTGTGAGGCCAAGGGCATGACTTTCCCCTGTTCCTTGGGGACTTAAGGGCAGGAGGGCAGGTGATGAGGCACTTGGTCTCATCCTTTTAACCCAAATGGCCCTTCTCTCTCCACCTCCACCCTCACCCAGGCAGTTAGCTGCAGACGTTGTTTTCCTTTCCTTCTTCCTCCTCCCTCTCTCCCTTTTTTTATTTTTAAAGAAAACAGCTCCTGGCAGAAGGGGCCCAGCTGCAGTGGTTTCTGGCCGCCCAGCTTGCTCAGCAAGACGCCACCAGTTCGGGGAACCCCTTCCCTGGGAAGGCGGTAGGTCAGTGGGCAAATACAAACTGCCCAGCAGCCAGCAAGGGGCCTCCAGTGGTGCCTTCCAATGCGAAGCCGGCATCTGGAGACAAGGTGAAGGGTCTGCTTTAACCCCAAACTCTCAGGCATATGTTAGTACCCAAACCACAGACACCCAGACAGTGGCCGCTGCAGTCTTTTCAGCGATTAGGCCACTTAGTTCCAGCCATGTTCACCTTCTAGGATGCTTGTCCTGCTCTGCCATTCCCAGGCCTAGGGTAAAGATGATGAGGTCAGGAAGACGATTCTAAATTTTCAAGGGGCCTAGGAGAAATAAGCTTTCCTGTATCTCAGAGCTTCCAGTCCAGCTCCGGGGCTCAGGCTGGGGGCTATGGACCGACCCGGAAGCAGGCTGGAATGAATTTTTTTGGGGGGGGACTCATAATAATTGTTTTCTACACACAACTTCCAACCCTTTCCCCCCATTTCCGCCCCCAATTAGCAAAGCCCGATTAAGGGACAAGCAACTCAATCTTTGATCATTTCATCCACAGTTAAAATAATGACGATATTTGATAGGCACAAATAGACTAACGCCACCCAAGAAAGTGGGTAAAAGGCTCAAACCCCTCTTCTAAAGGGCTCAACCCCGCGAGTGAGCCGCGGCCGGCCGGGCCGGGTTTCTTTCTTGCTTGGCGTTTGCAGGGAGCCAGCAGGGAGGCAGCCGCCGACGCCATGGCGGCCTGCGGCCCGCGCTCCCGCCGATCGCCGGGAGGTGGCGCGCTCTGCTCAGAGGCCAACGCCAACCTTCTCGGTTTCTCCCCCTTCTCCTTTTTTCCCCCTCTCTCGGAGGCTCGCATTGAATCGGCCCTAACGATTCTCGGATCGTCATTATTTGTAACCATAGAGCATGAATTACCTCTTGAGGTCATCAGCGAGAATTTACGACTGGTCAACAAAAGCACGTGATTCCCTAACGCCCCCCCATCCCCCTTTCAACCCCCCCCCCATATTTGGCCGCATACATAGCAAAACGAAGTACAGTGCATCGCTATAATTCATTAATACATCATAAATCGTGAAGCACAGGGTTATAACGACCACGATCCACAAATCAAGCCCTCCAAAATCACCCAAATGAGCTCGTACTTTGTAAACTCCTTCTCGGGGCGTTATCCAAATGGCCCGGACTATCAGTTGCTAAATTATGGCAGTGGCAGCTCTCTGAGCGGCTCTTACAGGGATCCCGCTGCCATGCACACCGGCTCTTACGGCTACAATTACAATGGGATGGACCTCAGCGTCAACCGCTCCTCGGCCTCCTCCAGCCACTTTGGGGCGGTGGGCGAGAGCTCCCGCGCCTTCCCTGCGCCCGCTCAGGAGCCCCGCTTCAGGCAGGCGGCGTCGAGCTGCTCCCTGTCCTCGCCCGAGTCCCTTCCCTGCACCAACGGCGACAGCCACGGCGCCAAGCCCTCTACTTCGTCCCCCTCCGACCAAGCGACCCCCGCCAGCTCCAGCGCCAATTTCACCGAAATAGACGAGGCCAGCGCGTCCTCGGAGCCTGAGGAAGCCGCGAGCCAGCTAAGCAGCCCGAGCCTAGCTCGGGCGCAGCCAGAACCCATGGCCACCTCCACCGCCGCGCCCGAGGGGCAGACTCCTCAGATATTCCCCTGGATGAGGAAGCTTCACATCAGCCATGGTAATTCTCTCTTTTTTTTTGTCTTCTCGGCTTTCCTTCTCTGCGTTTGGGAGGGGGGACGAGGAGAGCTTGAGGAAGGCTTTTCCTCAAATCTAGATTTATTTTTCCAAGGGGAAAGAAGTCCCTAAGAGGGTTCTCACAGCTCCGTGGACAGAGCCAAACAGGGTCTTTTGCTAGGAGGGGGGACGTTTGAAATAATTTGTTCCCAGTTTTGTCTTAGGTTTTATTCACCCAGCCAGTAGCCAAGCTTTAGAATGAAGGTTGGGATTTATGTAATGTGGGGAAGGGTCCTGCTTACCCGGAAAATTCGAGACTACCGCTAGCAAATGAGGGGTGAGCAGTAAAAGGATCTTTCTAGGGCAAAAGTGCAGCCGCTCTCCTCCCTCCCGGGGCGAGCGGCCGCCTGAGCCCAGAGAAGGGTGAGGCTCTGGGAGGGAGCAAGAGACAAAGCCAGGCGCATTTGCTGCCAGCAAAAGTAGGAGCTGCAGGAGGAACGGGTGCAGAAATCGAGGCTGGACGCGGGCATCTGGAGAAGGGAGGATTGGAGCTGCGTGAGCTGGGTGCTGGGGATGCCCGGGTCCTGCTCCCCGCCCCCTCCCACCCAGTGCCCCCTCCTGCAACGGGAATAACGTTGCCTTGTGGCTCTACTCTATCTACTCCAGATATGACTGGGCCGGACGGGAAAAGGGCCCGGACCGCGTATACCCGCTACCAGACCCTGGAGCTGGAGAAGGAGTTCCACTTCAACCGCTACCTGACCCGGCGGCGGCGTATCGAGATCGCCCACGCGCTCTGCCTGTCTGAGCGTCAGATCAAGATCTGGTTCCAGAACCGGCGCATGAAGTGGAAGAAAGACAACAAACTGAAAAGTATGAGCCTGGCTACAGCCGGTAGCGCCTTCCAGCCCTGAACCCGCACGGAGGAGCCCTGGGCGGCCCCACAGGCCGCGCCACCCCCAGCCCCGACCCCTCTGATCCTCCCTGCGCTGCCGCTGACCGCTGGGGACTGGTTCCCATGAGCCTGCCTCACCCTGGCCTTGTGTTATAATTTTTCGTTCGGTCTTACGTCTTCCGGTGGCTCCCTCTCCCCTGGACTGGTTATCTTGTTATTATTGTTAATAATAATAATGATAATAATAATAATAATTCTTATTATTTCCCCTCCATGCTCCCTACGCCCCTCTGCTCTCCCCAAATCCGCCAGTGTTTCTGAATGTTCGTGTCTGTGGTTGCGCTCCTTCCCCCAGGGGAAAAAAAAAGAAATTCGCATGTTTAATGTGAACTTTCCCCTTCCCATCTGTGTTCTAACTTATTTATAAAAGAATGATCGCTGTATTTTTGAGTTTCAGCTGGAAACTTCGATAAGAGGCTGCAATTGAGGTAGGGTAGTGCCACATCCCCAGGCCCAGCTGAGCTGGTCTCTGAGATGGACTCCATGACTGTGTCTCTTTTCACGCCCCCGCCTTCTCCTCCCTCCTGACTCCCAGGGCCCAAGTCTCCCAGTGACTTGGTCCTGGGCTGAGAAGGGGCCAGGGAGTTCCACCGGGGTGATGTTGAGAAGAAGGAAGGAAAATAGTGAGATATTAAGTTCCTTCTGCCTGGTAGGCCCCACAAGGCCTGGTCTGGGAGTGTACGGAAACAAATAATACTCAGTGTAAAATGTCTTGTGTATTTCTTTGTGGGTCTACTAGAGGACCCAAAGCTTGTAAATATGGGGATAGTCTGGGTCAGACCCATCTCTTCCTCCTTATCCATTTCTCTTCTAAGACCATTTGTAGTGAGTGAGTGGATGCTGTGCTATGTGTGAAATCTGTCTTTGCCAGGCCTGTCTCAGTGGTTTGTTTTTCGTATTTGTTTGTAGCTTTCCTTAAAGTCAAATAAATGTTTCCCCTACTCCATTGCCCTTCCACTTGTCTTTTCTCCAGGGGGTCTGCCTCTCCCCTCACCTGGCACACCCTAGGACCATTCTCAATAAATATAAGGTTTAAGGAAGGGCAAGTAGGACGCTTACCAGCAGGCTTTCGTAGTCCTGGCTTAGTCAATGCTGCTTGGGCCAAGAGACAGGCCTTCATGACTGGGGGACTAAGAGGGCCAGGAACCTCATGTGGGGCTGAGATGGGTTCCATCTTGGCCTTCCACCAGCTGGCCAGAAAAGCCTCTGGAAAACTCTCCAGGGAAAGTAATTTAGGCCTAAGTCTTGAGCAGGAGGCTCCTGGCCTTTTGGGAATTACAGAGGCCTGCCATGTCCCTTGCTCCAAATCCCAATTCAGCTTTGCTACCCACTAAAGCAAGAAAAGAAAATCATCAGCTCAGTTTCAAAGATATCCTTTTACTCTCAGTCTTCTCTACACTTTTAAGGGCTCCTTCTCTTCAGAGGCCCAATTGACCTTCCCTCTTTGGTTAAGTTAGGAGCTGGGGTCCTTTCTGAAAGACCTCTGGTTCTCCCTCCAGCCATGGCCCAAGGCCAGGGCCCAGTTTTCCTCCATCCAACTCAGCCTCCACCCTGAGCCCAAGAGTCAAGTCTGGACACTTACCCGGTCAATTCCCTTCCAGCTGGGCCCAACTTCTTACAGGACCTGGGGGAGGGGGAGCTGGTGAGGAGGCAGCAGAGGGTCCTGGAGGCTGTACTGGGCCCTCGTTCCCCTTCACCCCTTGAATTTGTCCCCTTTTACCGATAGCAAACTACCCCAAAAGTCGCTATGACATTTAGATGTCAAATGGATAGGGGTTTTATCTCGAAGTTAGATCGTAAAAATCGCCGAGAAGTCAGACAGATACCCCTCACTGGCTCGAGAAAGTCACGTGAGGTCCATAAAGTTAGTTTTATGGTTTTGGGGAGTTGACACCGCGCGGTATATTTCACATTCTCCAGAATGTTAAGTGACACTTTAACTGCTCGCTGTGGTGGGGAAGGGGGCAGAGGTAGGTGAGCGCTCTCTCAGCCTAGAGCAGCCTGACCAGCCCAGGAGGCGGTGGCGGCAGCCCAGGCCCAGCACTCCCGCAGTAAGTCGCTTCCAGCTTTCGCTTTCTTCCCTTGCAGTTTTGGGGTTTGGGGCTAGGGGAAGGATATCTTGCTTCCAGCAGGGCTGTGGAGTGATGGAGGGGAAATTTAGCATGTTTTTGTACCCAGTTCTGAGACATTGGGTGCTTGAAGTGGGGGCACTCAGTTCCCAAAGCCTTCAGTGCTCCAGGATGCCTGGTTTATTTCTGCCATAGTGTCGGATTCTTTGGGGAGAAGGGCACCATGTTCCTTCAGTGCCCTTGGAAATTTCGGGAGCAAGGAAGAGGGGTGTGCACTGCTGGAAGAAGGGCCTGTTGTGGGGGGAGTATTTCACTGCTGGCTATCTTCAGATTATCTTCCCACCCCCAGGAAGGGAACTGTGAGATTCATTTGTCAGGGGTACTGGGGGGCGCACTACTGAACACTTTTATCTGAATATATCTGAGCTGAGAAAAAGCATCAGGGAAAGAGGCTGCTGTGGGCCGCTTTGCCCTGGGGTACTCTCTGGCTTTTGGATCTTTGAGCCCCACAAAAGAGAACCTCTCTTTTCTCTATGACCTCATCAGGCTTATGCAGGATTGAAAGTGCAGAGCTATTGCACCAAAATTCAACCCATTGGCCCCAAGTGATCTCTTCTGCTAGGTTCCAAGGAAGATCTTGAGGTCAAAATGGGAGCGGACAGAGAGGGTAATCTCCTTCAATACCAAACCTAATTCCTGGCCAGGAGGTGGGGAACAGAGGAGCTTCTGCCCTAGCCTGAAGGAATTAGGTGTTTAAGTAGATCCCTGGCAAGACCTCCACAAATAACACCTCAAGAACACAGACCCCCAACTGTGGGGAAGCAGCAAAAAGATCCAGGAGCTGGGAGAGGAAATTGGGAAGGTGCTTTTTTCTCTCTCCTCTTTTTCCTCTTCTCCCCCATCATACCCTCAAAGACCCCTTTGTTTTGTGGCACCACAAACCAGAGGGCCTTCAGGATCTGACTCCCAGGGGGGCCTGTTATTTTCTAAGGAAAAGTCACCCTTATTCTAAAAGTCAGAGGCCTCTTCTCCACCAAATCCACCCCTCTCTCCAGTTTAAGATTACTGGGACCAACCACTTTCCCTCTCCCACCATCTCTTGATTCAGCTCACCAACTCCCACGTAGATTGATAGTCCCTGATATCTGATATCGGAAATGTGGCATCTTGAGGGACTTCTGATATTTGGGACAAGAAAGGGTAACAAGATTTCCCTTTTCCTTAAGGGGAACTGGGACTCTCCCGTCCTGTCTTCTCTCTTCTGAAGCCGCTGTGTTCTGAACTGCCATTCTCTGCCCATGTCTCACTTACAAGAGAACCTTAACAGGCTTTTAGAACAGTGTTAGAGGATAGAGGGCTTGAGGTCCTCACCTTGGTTTGAAAAAACATTTCCCCAAGAATGATGGACATGTGTGTCCCCTGGAAAAATGATACTGGTCAGCACCATTTAAAATATGAAAACATTTTGGAGGCCTGGCTTCCACAGGTTTTCACTCTACACCAGGCAAGAGATTGACAGAAGTGCAGGGGAAGAGTGTAACACAGGCAGAGTCCAATTTGGGGCATCCAGGGGAACCCCATTCTTACTGTGCCCCTGGCCTTACTCTAGCTCCTCTCTCCCGGAGCCTTCATAGTAGCCTGAAGTCCCAGACAATCAAGCTTGCCCCCCAAAGATGTTTTCTCCCTCATATATCAGTTCTGTAAACTCTGATAAAGAGAAAGATGCTAGCAGCCAGGGACATATCTGGACAGATTTTCCTGAATGGCAAAGAGCAGCCCTGAGTGGGAGTGCCCACTTAAGCTCCAGAAACCAAACCGTTGGAGGGTCTCCTCTGGCTTTAGGTGGATCCTGGAGAAGAAGCCCAGACTGACTTTTCCTTTTCCCCACTTTGGGCTGTCTGGGCAACAATTCTCCCTGAACCCCAACTGGGACAAATTGGGGGAGGGGATGAGCGTTGGGGAGGGGTTTCTGGGCAAAGAACTCTCCCTGCCCCAGACCTAAGTCCTCTCCTCCCACCTCTCCCCAAAAGTCTCTATTTGGAAATGCTGGTCTACTCTCTCCATATCTCTCTTCTCCTTCCTCTCCCTTCTTCTCTCCACTGACTGTCCAGGCACTAACCCTCTGGGCTACAAGCACCCTCTGGCATCCTCTGGCCAATTCCTTAACCTGGAGAAAGCCCCAGGAGGTGGCAGCCAGAGACTAAGGCTGCAGTTTCCCTTTTACTCTGAGTCCAGCCTGGCCACCACTCAGTGGACAATTTGATTTTTTGTTTTATTTGGTTGTTTGTTTTATTTTGTTATGTTTCTCTGGGGCCACAGGGTGGGAGGAAGTATAAAGAAGTGTAAACAGGAAAGCCAGCCGGGCCTGGAGTTCCAAGTGCCCATATTTCATCGGCTTCCTCTCCATAACTGTGGTAGGGACACTTAACCCTTCCCTGGCTCTGACAAGTTATTCACTGAGGGCTGGGAGGGCAGGACACAGGAGACCCAAGAGGAAGCTCTTTTCCCTGCCTGGTTCCTTTATCCCTGGGATCTGGATGTTAGGGAGGAAGCCAAGGATTCAGAGCAAAGGGGAAGACAGAAGAGTCAGCATAATCCCCCACACTTAGTCCCTCTCCAGGACTTTTCCTCAGTACCTTTCTCCCTGCCTGGGCTTCCCTGACCAACCTTGGAAGACAGGGCTAGCAAGAACCAGCTCCCCTCTTTTGAGAGGGGGCCCATTGGTCGCTCTTCCCATTTTGGAGATTCTCGGGGTAATCGGATTTTGAGGATGGGATCTGCTCAGAGCAGGGATTTATTGATCGCAGCAGCACTGTTGTACATCCATATTAATTAACCCAGACACTGCCTGGAAACTGAGCTGTTTGGGGAGGGGGAAGGGAGAAGTGGGGGCCCCTTAAGGAGAATGGACATTTCTCCCTAAGTGCCTCTGAGACTTAGATTGGAGAGTCACTCCCACAAGAATCCTGTGGCCCTCCACAAGCTTGAAGTCTCCAGACTTCTCAGCAAGGGTAAGCATGACAATGAGTCCAGACTCCATACAAGACTCCTGGGGGTGGCATTAGACACCTCCCAGGTCGGTAGTGTTGGCCCTCACCCTCTCTTCCCTGCCAAAGGTCAGTTTGGGTCGATCTCTTCCATGCTGTCTCTGGTGGAAGTTTCCAAAGCAACCTTTCTACTGGGGTTAAACACCTTCTCCCCACCTTCCTTTCAACTTTTCAAAGGTAGAAGGCTTTGATGGGCTTCAGGTTTGTTTTCTTTTGCCATGTTTTAGTGTCCTGTTTGTTGTTGTTTCGTAGTAATAATGTAATGGCCTTCCCCTTCCTCCTACCCCTCCCTCCAAAAAGTGATTAAAATCTGTTAAAGGATTTAATTAAGAGAGTTAAATGAAAAGGAAGGAGGCGCAAATGAGTTGGGGGAAAAACCCACACCAAAGCTATTCTCAACGATTAAATCGCCATTTTAACAATATAATGGAGTTTGCATCCTGAAAGGGGAAATCAACGCTCATATCTCATCAATAATTCATAGAGTCCGGGATCACGCAGAGGTCAGCAGACTGAGGGCCGCAGTGCTGGCCTACTTGGGGCTCAGAGTCGCTGCGGCATACATTATGCGCTGCTGGTCACACCGCCGCCACCTCCGCCACCTCTACCGCTGCAGGCCAGGCAGGGCATGCCGACAGGTTTCGACGGATCTTTCCTCCGTTCTGTTGGCGAATTCACTGAAACCGAATTGCGGATTCCAAAGAATGAGGGAATTTAGAGAACTGGGGAGGTTCGGATTTCGAGCAATTCGGGAACCTGGAGGATCCCTGAGAGCATCACCTTTTCAAGTTTTAGTCGTTCTATCTTTCCTTTTTGCCCCCTTTTCTCTATGGTTTAGGCGTCTCCCGGCCGGCCTGTCTCTTCTCTTTCTAAATTTCCTCTGGGAGAGGAAAATGCAGCATCCTGCAACTGCCCTTCCCTGGAAAAGGCTCCCAGGCCTTGGGGCCGCGCCCTGGTTTCGCTCTCTGAGTGGACGGGCTGAGCCCACGCTGCTGCCGCCTGGGCTGCAGCTGGCTTCGGTTGCAGTGAGCCCTGACCTCCGGGGACCGGTGGGGTAGGGATGAATCCGTCTAGGGGGGAGAAAGCATCGCAGGTCCCAGGTCGGCAGGCCTAACCATGAACCATCCCGCAAGAAAGGTGGGCAGTTAGCATCCCAAGAAGTACCGAGAAGGCAGGTGCAGAGAAAGTGCCAGCGTGGGAGGCGGTGTCTCCTTGTGGGGGACTTGGAAGCATTAAGGGGATTAATCCCTATATCCGGACTTCTACTCTTTTACTTGCTTTCTTTTCTTTTCTCTCTCCCACCAGCTCTCTAATTCGTGTGCGCTCTCTCTTTTATGTTTTCTGACTCCCAAGAGCCCCTAAGGAAGGAGAAAAGAAACCCTTCCTCGCAACAGTTGGGGGCCTAAGAGGTGCTATTTGGGCGGAAGGGAAACCGAAAGCGCGCAGGGTCTTTCACACTGGCCGAAAGGCAGAGGCTGTAACATCCCGGAGCTGCCAGTAGAGTCCGCCTTAGACCAAGTTCACAGCCAGGCTGGGGCCTACAAGCCGCCAGTGAGCGGCCGTGCAAGGTGGCCCCAGGCCCCGCTGGGCTTGGCATTATTGGGATACAGCTCTCCCATCAGTCCTAAAGGCATAGTGGTCCTCTCCGCCCGCAAGGAAACCCTGCTCCCGGCTCCTTTCATTCTTCACCCCAGAAATCCCCTTCTCCGGGTCAGCCCGTTCTACGGCTTTTCATAGGCACCTCGCCCAGCAAGCCCACTCTGGGGGACAAGAATGAGGAAGGATGGGGGGTTGAAAGTTTCCAGGAGTCCTAACTGAAAAGACCAGTGAGAATGCAGGCAGGAGGGTCGGCCGTTTTTTTTCCCCCAAGGAGTTATTTCATAATCAAAGACTCCTATTCCCCAGGTTTCCCTAAGGCCGTCAGGCGGCGGCGGCGGGGGTGAGGTGGGGGCAAGGTGGCGAAGGGGGAGGGGCAAGGAAGGCGCTTTGCGCCTGGGTTTCTGCAGTCTGCACAGCAGAACGAGACTCTGGGCTGTGAGGCCAGTGTTATTGCCCGAGGGGTCGCAAAGTTGGAGGGTCAAAAGTTTACAGCATGCGTGAGCCGGGCGGCTGAGGCGTCTAGCGGTGGGGGCGGGGTGGGAGAGGGGGGAGGGGGCCGCGTGTGTGAAGAGAGAAGAGGGAGCAAGGGATGCTGGAGGTAAGGAAGGCGTGTGGGCTGTGAGAACTGGGGGTGGGGAGCAGAAGTGGGCAGAAGAGAGGCAGGTATCTGGGGAAGGAGAAACTGAGGAAGGAAAAAAACCCTTCTATAAAAACTGCACCGGAGGTGGTGGTGGGCTGCACAAAAGAGAGCGCCCAGGGGCGTGGCGAATCCTCTGTGTAGTTTTCTCTCCCAAAGATAACCTTTGAGTCACCATATAAAATTTAATTAAAACTTACCCAGCCTCATAGGTTTTAAAAATCCAATTACCCACACGTCCTTGCAGGACGTTCAGCAGGGCCAAAGAAAGCTTCAAAGGTGATTCTTACTAAATCGGCCCCACCCTACTTGCCCTAAAAGGTCCAAATTGCTGACTCTTCCACCCCACCCCCCATCCCTTGGCTTGTTTTAGAAGACTCCCAATCCCGCAGGCTGGGTCCAGGCTGTTGGAGTTCAAGACCACGGACAAGCACTAGAAGCTTTCTAAACTACAATTCCTAGGTTTAAGAACTACAATATTTAAAGGTGGTTAGTTTGTTAATTCTTCACCCTTTCCCAAATCTTTATTTGGATGTTCGTTCTGGTTCCCTCTCTTCCTAATTGGAGGAGGGAGGTGAAATGCAAAGGAAAAATACTGAGTGGCCTCACAGAGATCTTTTTAACCGGAGTTGAAACAGGCAACCTGAAATGAACCTTGAATTCATGCATTAAGCTCAGCTCATAAGTAAAATGCTTCGAGAGACTGTAATTATAACACCAGGGCATATGCTTATTTTGGGTCTTTAAATGACTGTTGTATTATGAGATGTCATCAGTCTCTTCCAAGCATTTAATATAAGAGGTGCGCTGCCCTTCCAGAATGGAGAATTACCTGAGAGTTTTTGTAAAGATGCCTTTTGAAATGTGGTCAATGGAGAAAAAGGATTAATATCAAAATACAAATTGATTTGACCTCATTTTTTACCAAATCATCTGGTGTAGGTCCCTATTTACACTTAGTCCTCAAAGGAATATCTCTGGGTTCTCAGCCCAGGGAGGAATTCCTGGGTCCTGAGGAGGAAGAGGTCAAAGCCTGAACTGGAGAATCCATCTCTCACTGTTCTCCCTCAATCTCCTTTTCCTCCATTCCAGGATAGAATGCTAACGAACTTAGGGATCTATGGAATAGACTCAAGTAAATAAGGTCCTGTGCTGGAGGGGCCTCAGGATGAGGAAAGAATGGCCTCTGCCATCTCAGACCAAGCTGGGCATCTTGGGAAGCAATTTTCCTTTCTTCCCTCTGTACTAGAGGAATACTACCTTTCCAGGAGCTCCCTAGGCCTGAACCCTGAACTGGGTGGAAGATGAGTCACCTGATCTACCTTTGCCAGAGAAAGGCAAACATATATTGGAGGCATTCCACTAGATTTTTATCATAAAGAGACAAATTCAGAAAATCTCTGACTACTTAAAAACCTTGTTGATTTTCTCCTGAACCTCCTGTGGTGATTATGCAGGTAGGCAAAGGAGTTGTTTATAAATGAGAAATGTTTCTTTCAAAAAAATATTTTGGGGTGGAAAGATTTTTTTTGTTTTAAAAGAACAATTTAAGCCTCTGAAAGCCAAGTCCTCAAGTCTGGGCTTTGACTAGTGCAGTCCAGTCCCTATCTCTAAGTTTTCTTTGTCTTTCCCAAATGTGTTGGGCTGTGGACCAAACTCTTCACCGCAAGAGTCGGAAAAGTCACTTCTGGGTTCATGAGTTTCCAAAGTTTTTGCAGAAATGGATGTATCTTTGGCACATAGGGGAGTAAATGAAGCTGATGGAGTGCATGATGGGTTTGGGTTACAGGATCTGCCAGTGCATGCACTTAGGGGAAAGGCTGAGGGAAAGAGGCCTTTCCAGCTCAGGCCTGCTCTCTGGGTCCAGACGCCCAATGCGAATTTTCAGTTCTCTTTATATCAACCCTGTATTCGGGCCTCAGAAGGAATCCCCATGGAATCTCATTCACTCACTCTTTGTCCAGGGAATCAGATCTGACAAAAATATAGGAATGATGGCAAATCAAAGCAGGGGCAGGGCCGCCCGAATCCTACTCGAATGGGACGTTTTTGGGGGTGGGGTTGGGTGAGGGACAGAGGAGATTTTGGCAAAAAGGAGAGGATGAGCAGAATCAAATTCCTGCTCTGTCATTTTTCTCCCAAGTAATGACCTGAGCAAAATACAATATGACCGAGCGAACTGCGGAGCATATTATAGTAACTGGCTGCTCGTGGGGGAGGCCCGTAGAGGGGTGAACCGCAGGTCACGGCGTCTAAAAATTATTAAAATGTTCGAGAGCCTCATGACGCGCCTCGCTGTTTAACAAAGACTGCCAAAGTATGAGATTAATACGAAAACTTGCGCTTCAAAACAAAAACACACCAAAAAAAAAAAAAAAAAGTCTTGTTCCGGCCTCGGTGGGGGCCGGTGGCTACTCTGCCCACAGCCGAGGTTCGGTTTTCCGGACACACAATAGTGGACAGGAGAGAGCTCAGCTGTTGCCCAGCGGGTCCGCGGGTCTGGCAGGAGGGCGCAGGGAGCGGCCTGGTGAGTACTCTTGCCGGCTCACCCTCTGGGACTTCCTCTCCTCCGCGTGGATGCTGGTGCAGGCTGCCTGGGGACTCGCCCCTGCTTGGCCCTTCGGTTTCCCTCCTTCCTGCGTCTCTTTCTCCGTGTCAACAAAAGGTGGATGATTCCTTGCGGCCTGGGCACGCCTGACAGGGCGGAGGGGGGCTGGGCAGCGAGAGGTCACGCTAGCAACCTGTGGCTGCCAGGAGAAGGCGGCCGGGAAGCCGCCAAACGACCGAGGAGCACAGGAGAGGTGGCTTCGAACGCGCGCGAGTCCCTTGCTCTTATTTTTACTATGCATACTGCTGTTGGTATTCTGGGCGAGGAGAAGAAAGGCAGCGTCCAGCTCCGGTGAAACCCATTCTGGGATTCGCTGATAAACTCTGTTCTCCACCCCTGGCGGCTGCACCCGGCAGGAGTGGGGGGTGTGTGTGTGTATGCGACGTCTTGTTGGGATGCGCAGGTGGCGGCTCCCAGGGAGCAGAGAAGAAAATCTCAGAGGTCTGGTCCCAAGATTAACCGTACCCAACCCCGAGGTGGCTCTGGTGCTGTGGGCACCTGGGCCGCATTCCTTGTGAAGTGTAGAGAAGCAGAGAGACCCCCGCAGCCAGCTAAGGGGTCTCAAACTCTCAAAACGCGAACGGGTTGGATGGGTTTACGAGATCGGGCCAATAGAGGACAGGAGGTATGGGACGGACTGGGGGAGGGTCCGGGCCGGTTGGAGTGGGTCGTGGAACCCCTAAGTGGCATTTGAATTTATTTAGAAAAGTCCTTGTTTGGCTCTAAGGAGCTGGTGGGGATCCTACCAGGGGCACTGGTGGGCCCAGGGCCAGATTCCAGTCTCCCTGGATTCCAGATGGGGTCTGAAATTATCCATTGGAACTTCTCTTGGCAAAAAATAGCAAGTACAGTGTAATTGTTTTTCTGTATGGGCCTGGCCTAGCCAGGAGAGTGTTGGTGTTAGAAATTAGAACCCAAGGCCAACTGTGTCAATGATTAGATTTGGGATAAAAATCCGAGGGTCTTTGGACCTAGTTGTCTGAAGGTGAGAGCTCCCCTTCCATCTACCTGCTAGGATCCCAGGAGTGGGGGTGGGCAGAGACCTCTGGAGTGTGGTGGTTAGAGAGTTGGTTTGTTGCTGGTGATAATGAAATTCATAGTATTCAGACTTGTTCAAGTATCTCTCAAACCTAGGGAGATAGGTGGAGGTTCTGAATGGGGAGGAGGCTTCTTCTGGGCACACTTTCCCTCACCTGGCCGCAGCTTTCACAGTCTAAGCCCTGTTCCTCCCAGTACAATCTCCAGTCTCCCAGTTTAGTAAATTTAGCAGTTACTAGAAGTCTCAGGAAGTTGGTTCAGAAATCCCAGGTCCACAGTTTGGCCCCACAGCCATTTACCCAAGCAGGTGGCTGGGCAAGTAAGTTGGCTTAGACAGAGGAAATCCAGGGCTAGGGAGCTGGGGACTGGGGTTCTTCTCCATATCTCCAGGGGATTGTCCCCCTTTTCTGGCCCCCAGGAGGTGTGTGGGGGCTAGGAGGCGTTGGCACATCATCTGGCTGCATCTTTTATGGTTCCTCATTGCCCTTCATTCGGAAATGAAACGCCTTTGATCTTTTTCTCAGGTTGTAAACAGAATTGCCCGTCATTAAATATCCGGGACCCCATCTGCTTGGTCTCCCAGCATTTTTCTTTACAGCTGTTTCTCTCTCTTTACCATTGAATTTTTCCAAAAGGACTTTTATTACACCCTCTTCACACCCAGCCGCCTCTCCCTCCTCCCTTTGCTGAGAGGCGCTTTGGAAAATATCTAGATATTCGTTTGATCGCATCCTAAAAGACCGTGAGGGGCACTGGAGGAGCCGATTGGGGTTTTGTTTTTTTCTTTAAAAAATAAAAGTCCTAGGGGGAGGGGCGGAGAGGGGCGCGAATGCACCCAGAAGGGCCTGATTCCGACTTCAGGCAGCCTCAGGATGACCCTTCCTCCTTTTGTGCTTAGCTAATGTTTACATCTCATAATTCATGCGCCGCCACTGAGAGTTGCGAGTCGGCCGCGAGGTTCGCGTCCCCTTGCTGACCGGCTGCTTCTATTTCTAATAGAAGAGGAGATTTGAAAACCTTGTAATCCCAAGAATGGAGCTGCAATGCCTTTTTCTGCTCCCAGAGCTCAAAAGTAGAACAAAACGAAATAAAATGAAAGCACTCAAACCACATCCCAAACGAAGAACGTGCGGAAAGTAGGAGAACCGGAAAATTTCTGGGCCAAGAAGATCTGTCTGTCTTCTGTATATACCCTGTAGATCCGAATTTGTGTAAGGAATTTTGTGGTCACAAATTCGTATCTAGGGGAATATGTAGTTGACATAAACACTCCGTTCATTTTTTTTCCAGAAGAAAAAAAATATTATTTTTCTAAATGAGGACATTCCAGTGACCATAAGAAGACTTCTTCCTTTTTATTTCTTGGTCTTTCTTCCCTCCTCACAACTGGTTATAAATGGAGGACTCATCTACCTGAACATCATGCCTGATCTTGGAAACTGTGGTCCTTTTCCACTAATCTTAAGAAGTTAATGTTGGCGATGTTTTAAAATTTATCCTCTCTTCTCAAGCCCACCTATTTTCCATTCTAGGCTCAGAGAAGCTTTATTGGAAATGTTAAAACAATGACTCTTGCATACAATGTCCAAAGCAGAGGAAGTTCGCTTTTCAAACGGATGCTGAGGTTGCCTTTCCGTTAGGGTTCAGAACAAGATGCCCTGGAAATATGCAATTGCTGAGGGTGGTGTTGTGTATATATGTGTGTGTGGTGGGGGGTATCCACCGCCAGGGTTTCTATCCCCAGCACCACAAGGGTGTGGGATTTCTATTCGCCGCGGAGGCTGCGGCATTAGCGGCAATTAGAACGTCTCTGGCGCCACGGTTTTTATTGCTCAGTTGGTTCTGGAATTGGCAAATTGCTATTCAATTTGCTTTCCAAAGTTGCAGATTTTTTACTCCAGCGCTCATCTTTAGTGTGGGAAACCAAGTCATTTTTCTGAGCTTGGGCCCCGTGAGGCAAAGGGAGTGGATAGGAGAACGGGGACAGACGGACTGACACCGCCAGGCTAATAGCGCAGCTAAATGCGATTTGGAAGGCGAGGTCTCCCCGAATTAGTGCATGAATTTCCTATCGATCCGCCCTAGGTTCCATTCATCTCTGACAAGTCCCTCTGCGCACCCGCCCTCCAACTCCCCACGCCTCCTCTCTCACCCCATACCCCTCCCCATCTGGCTGAAGAGAAAAGCCCCAAGCTCAGTGCCCCTCGCCCCCAGTGGATTCCCCTTTGGAGGCGGAACCCCCAGCCCGCCGCTACTCCATTCCCACACAGATGCCGGGTGCAAGGTCTCCCTGTCGTCCTGGGGAGGAGATGGGGCCCTATGGAAAGCAGAGGATGCTGGACAGAGGTGAGGCAGAATAGGAGGGGCGACACCGGGAACCCCAACTTCTGAGGGGAAACAGGGATTGTGCTCTACCCAGTGCAACAACAGGCCTTCCAGGCGCAACCTGCTAGCTCTCACGCGCTCTCCTTGGCTGTCTCTCTGATCTCGGAGAGAGCAAGGAGAGGAGGGGGTCGCCCCATAGGAGCCCTATGTAAATCCTGGTGTTGGGTGGGTGGGTGGGGAGGGGAAAGAGAAGAAGGGGAAATAAACCTCTTTGGCTGGAGTAGGGTCCGGGTGAGCAGATTTCCTTATCCGGGAATCGCAGGCGGGGTGGCCATTGGCTCGGAGGATCACGTGGGCCCCTAACTTTGTTCACTTGACAGTAAGTAGGAGGGCTTTCGGAAACAGGAAAACGAGTCAGGGGTCGGAATAAATTTTAGTATATTTTGTGGGCAATTCCCAGAAATTAATGGCTATGAGTTCTTTTTTGATCAACTCAAACTATGTCGACCCCAAGTTCCCTCCGTGCGAGGAATATTCACAGAGCGATTACCTACCCAGCGACCACTCGCCGGGGTACTACGCCGGCGGCCAGAGGCGAGAAAGCAGCTTCCAGCCCGAGGCGGGCTTCGGGCGGCGCGCGGCGTGCACGGTGCAGCGCTACGCGGCCTGCCGGGACCCCGGGCCCCCGCCGCCTCCGCCACCACCCCCGCCACCCCCGCCACCGCCGGGGCTGTCCCCTCGGGCTCCTGTGCAGCCACCCGCCGGGGCCCTCCTCCCAGAGCCTGGCCAACGCTGTGAGGCGGTCAGCAACAGCCCCCCGCCGCCTCCCTGCGCCCAGAACCCCCTGCATCCCAGCCCGTCCCACTCCGCGTGCAAAGAGCCCGTCGTCTACCCCTGGATGCGCAAAGTTCACGTGAGCACGGGTGAGTGCGTGGGCACCCCTTCCCCTCCCACCCCTGGCGCTTTACACCGAAGGGACCTCGGAGGCATAGGGGGAGGGAGCTGGGGGAAGCCAATTGTCCCCGCTATAAACTCGCCATTGCCAGAGATTTACGGTCGCCTGTTTTCAGAGCCACATAATTACATCCCCCATAAATTTTTATGGCCTGGTGGGCCTTGCGCCTTTGAAGTCGGTTCCCCATCCTCTTCCCCATTCTCACCAGCGACTTTTTCGCCAGGGAGATGCATTCTCAGTGAAGTTGGAATTGGGGAGGGGTGTGGGATGTGGGGGAGGAGAAGGAGGAGGAGGTAGTAATCTGTATTTAAGCAGAGTTGAGTCAACTCCCAGTGTTTATTTTTTTCCTTTATTCCAGTCGGCCTCCTTGGCTGGAGAAGTAGGCAAAAGTTTTTACTGGGGGCAGGCACTGCTTGGAATCTGAGCAGGGAGGGTGGGAACTAAACAGAGGAAAGGTTTAGGGCAACTTCCCTCCCTCTCTCACCCCTTATTTTCCCATCCCGGGGCCCCAGGCCTAGGGAGAGAAAGGAGCGACCAAAATCTTAGGAAGCCCACACTAGACACCCAAACAACAACAACCAGGACAACACAACCCTCTAAATTTTAAGGTCTTTCTCTTCCTGTGTTCCACTTCTTCCCTTTTCGGGTTTCCCCCCTCTCCGGAGGTAAAGGAGTTGGCAGGGAGGGAGGGAAGGAGACACTGTTATAGTAGGAAGAAAGGGCTTTCCCTCCTCCCTTTCGGGGGCAATAAAACTTTCTCTTTTTCCCTCTCTCTGTGTGTGTCCAGTAAACCCCAATTACGCCGGTGGGGAGCCCAAACGTTCGCGGACCGCCTACACTCGCCAGCAAGTCTTGGAGCTGGAGAAAGAATTTCACTACAACCGCTACCTGACAAGGCGCCGGAGGGTGGAGATCGCCCACGCGCTCTGCCTGTCGGAACGCCAGATCAAGATCTGGTTCCAGAACCGGCGCATGAAGTGGAAAAAAGACCACAAGTTGCCCAACACCAAGATCCGCTCGGGTAGCACCGCAGGAGCAGCCGGAGGGCCCCTTGGCCGACCCAACGGAGGCCCCCCTGCGCTCTAGTGCCTCCCCAAGCCGAGGCTGCGAACCTGGGGGGCGAGGGTGGGCAGAGAGTGCAGGGGGGGACTCGGGGGTGCGGGAGGACCCCCTCCCTCGGGTCTAGGCCTGGAAAATCCCTCCTGCCCTCTCCCCATTTTAGCTATATGTGAATAAAAACAGAGAAGGAGGGGTAGGGGAGCTTTATTTATAGATATGACCATAGGGAGCCCGGTGAGAGGCCCCCCAGAAGCAAGATTCAAGTCTCTTGCTTTATTCCTTAAAAAAAAAAAAAAAGAAAGAAAAGAGAAAGAAAGAAGAAGTAAGAAAGAAAAAGACAGAAAGAGAAATAGGAGGAGGCTGAAGCTCCTCGTTTTCAGCTTTGGCGAAGATGGATCCACGTTTCATCTTTAATCACGCCAGGCCCAGGCCCATCTGTCTTGTTTACTCTGCCGAGGAGAGGACGGGCCTCGGTGGCGACCATTACCTCGACACTCGGCTAACAAATGAGGCCCGGCTCGGCTGCCGCCGTCTCTGCCGCTGCCGCTGCTGGAAGACAGCCTGGATTTTATTTCTTTGTCCCCCACTCCTGACACCCAGCGAAAGCACCCCGTGACTGCCAGATAGCACAGTGTTTTGGCCACGGTAACAAACACATACACGACCTCCCTCTCTCCCCCTCTGTTCATGGGGGACAAAGACGACAAAGACTGCTCACCCCCTTCCACCATGGGATGAAGGGAACAGAAGGAAGGGGACAAGTGGGGGAGGGAGCTGCCTTGACAACGCAGGAGCGGGCAGGGAAATTGAGTCCAAGAAAAAAGAGCGACCTGGACACCTGGGAGGGCCTTCCACTAGAAGACCCCAACATGCTTGGCAGGGTGAGGGGCCAGTGGAGTTCTGAGAGCTGGGCAGGACCCTCTTGCCAATCCAGAGTTGTGCAGCGGAGGCCCTCTCTTAGTCTGAAAGAATGTGAAACTTGGAAATAAAATGTTGTGGCCCTCCCACTCTGGGAGGATGATGTTGCAGAGCCCTTTCCATAGTTTATCATTGTTGCATCGTTTATTATTATTATTATTATTATTAATTATTATTATTATTATTATTATTTTATGTCATGTGTGTCTTTCTCTCCTGTTCTCTTTCTGACATTCCAAACCAGGCACCTTCCTACCTTTGGGGCTGTCTGAGTCTAGAACCTTTCGTTGGCGTGAAAATTTGTGTCCTGTACAGAGTGACAATAGAAATAAATGTTTGGTTTCTTGTGACCATCACATCGTGTTTTTGTTGGACCCTCAATGTAAAGATATGGACAAATGCCACCCAGTGTATATGTTAAGCACCCTAGTGGGTTTGGCCTCACGTTGTGTGTGGTTGAAAATTTTTTTCAAAGAGTCCAATGGGAATTTTTGTCTAAGAGGATCCCAAATTGTGGTAGTTGGTTTGTTTCCCTTTTGGGGTTGGTGTGTTTTGTTTGGGGCTTTTAATGTTTTTTTCGTCCAGTCCAAAAATGGATGGGAAGGACTGAGAGGCCTGATTCCAGTCCCTAATGGGGGAAAATGTTTCATTGTAGGACACAAGAGGCTTAAGTATGGCAAAGCCTTTCATATCATGATTTATTTGTCATAAGCAAATAAAATGCGGTTAAGCTGTCTCCTTCTAGACAGACAGCTCTTTGGTTATTAAAGTTCCAAGAGAGAGGATTCCAAGAGGCCGGCCTCTTTCCCCCACATAAGAAGGTATCACTTTTCTCTGAGGTGTTTAAGGCTTTAATGAGTCTAATTTTTTGCACAGATGTTTCTGGGTGTTTGCAGGTTTTCAGAGTATTTTTATATTACAAAGGAGCTAGCTGGTGCCATAGCTCAAACTCTGACAAGCAAATAGATAATCAAGAAGACAAATGGCCTCTTTTGTGAAGCCCTGCTCCTGTATTAATTTTCATTTTCTTTCTCATAGAAAGTATCGAAAGTATGACTGGGGACCAAATAGCTTTCCTTCTCTGAGGTCCCAGTCACCCCTAGATTGGAGTGGGGGAAGGGGAAGGGGTGCAGGTGATCCTCAGAAAGCTCTTTCAGTCTTGGGCCGCTTTTGTGCAGCACCACCGATAAGTTCTAAGGTTTGGGGCTCCAGTCTCATAGTCTCTGGTTCAAAGATGGTCCAGAGTGCAGCCACTCCGCCTCCAAAAAGCTCAGGGCTGTGAAGAGTATATGCAGTTAAAAGTCGCTTTTTTGGGTCCCATCTACTTTCAGAAAAATAATAATAATAATAAAAACGCCAATCCCACCCATACGTTTTATTGTTATTTATTTTGCATTCCTCTGGTTTGCAGCGTCGTAGTTGGAGGATGGGTAGGGCCGGGAACCAACAGGGCTGGTGTCCCCAGTGCGGGGAAAGGGCGGTGAACTGCTGGTTTAAATGCAGAGGGGAGATTCATAAAAAATCGCCCGGACCTGAAGGAGTATGAGGGGCGAGCTTTGTTTCGGGCCACCTCGGTGTGATGCTTTAGCCGCAAGAGGCTGCGGAGGCCCGTAGTTGAGGGGGGAAATAGTTGTTAAAAAGTCTCCTCACCCCCCAGGAATGTCTCTAAAGAACCAAATCAAAGCTGCTTCTTGGAAGGTATGAATAGAATTTAAAAAAAAAAAAAAGATTTCTATGGAGCTTAAAGTTCACAGCCATTCTGTGTAGACAAGAGCTAAGAAAAATGTGAGAATTATACAGAAAACCATTAATCACTTCTTTTCTTTAAATACGTATCCTCTCTCCTTTGTTATTATTCAACAGCAAATCTCCGCAGACCGGCTGTTGGGGGAAAAAAGTGTTAGCCGTCTCTCCCGGATCTGCAAGGGGGAAAACATTTGGAACCATAAAGTTGAAAACTTTTTTCTGTTTGGAAGAAGCCGTTCGTCATGAATGGGACCAGCGAAGCTCGGGTGAGAGGAGGCGAGAGTCGAAAAGGTAACAAAGCCCCGGCCTGATCTGGCGTATTTTGATCGTTTTATGAGCTCTTTTCACAAGCAAAAGAAGAAATACTCTCTCGCCTCCTTTTACTTTTTCAACTATCTTCTGGGGATTTTTTATGGTGGACACTTTGGGCAGGTTTGCTGCCTTTTATGATGACTGATGCTTTTGGGGGTGGGTGTGTTGTGTGTGCTGGACACCTGGAGAGTGTTTGCTGGCCGATGTGTCAGGACCCCTGAAAAACTACAGGGAAGGAGGTTGTTGAGGTGGCTCAGAAGTGCTTTTCTGGTTTCCGAAAATGCAGGCAGGCATGGGGAGGGTCAGTCTGTGTGTCTGTGTGCCTAGTGAAGTGCACATATGGCAGTGGATTCCTGGGACTCTGTCTACACTGGAGGCTTGTGTCCTACATTCCTCTTTACCAGCGAAGATGTCACTGCCGCCTCCTGGAAAAATGGAATCCAGTTCTTGGATGGAGTGTCCGAGCCTTGGGGCCAGTGTAGGTGGATGTGCTTGGTTTTCTTCTTGTGTCTAGTTTGGGATTCTAGATAAATCTGTGCTTTTCTCTGGAGTAAGAAATTGCTCGATTCACAGGTGAGGTGCATTGGCAGAAGTGTTCCTCTTCTGCTCTGTCCCCTGGGTCTTTCTCCTGGAGGTTCAGTGTTCAATTTCATTTCCTTTTGCTCCTTCGGTTTGGGGGCTCTGTTCTCTGCTCTGGGACGCTAACTTCTCAGGCCGAGGGAATCAGTGGGCTTTGCATTAGACCTGAATGTTCTGGCTCTGGCCCTTTTTCCCTGAGGCCTCACTTAGGGTTTGGAGGCGGGAGGCTGGCAAGAGAGAGAGTTCATGGAGAGGCCACGTTTTCTAGGCGATTAGCTCAGTATTAGAACCACAAAATGACCTCGGAAGCCCCTTGACCTCTCTGAGACTGGACATTGTGATGGCTCTTGCCTCCTGCCCAGGAGGGAAAGTCACACCTCCACAGAGAGTGTGACTTGGGCTGTCATCTATCCCATCTTCTCCATCCCCCTCTAGCCCCACAAACCTTTGCTACCTTAGAAATTCGGAATTATTTTTCCATTGCTGTCCATTAAAGAGAAAAGGAATAGATATGTCAGCTCAAGGGTCCAGTGGTGGGGAGCAGGGTACTGGTCTGTACACAGCCCCTTCCCTAAACCAGGATCCAGCCCCTCCCTTCCCATGTCCAGTTCATTCCTCCTTTCCAGCTTCATTTGGAGGCAGCTGAGGGAAGAAAGACAAAGGAACACAATATGAAAGGTTGGACAGACTTAAACCATGATGCTCCAGAGGGCAGAGGAATAAGCCCCTGGGTTATATGGAGAGAGAGAGAGAAGGTTCCCACCGCATACATTGTTTTTAATCCCCCCCTTTCTGGGTGACATCCAAATCCACAGCCTCTCAACCCATTTTCTGAAGTTGAGGTTTTTTGTTTGGGAAACTGTATCTTTACTCACTTTTATCCTTTCCCCCTGGTTCCCAATCCCACTTCAGCTACACAGGGTCCCTTTCCCACTCACCAGAAGAGCAAAATAAATAGAAAAAAGGTCAGAGCAGGCTGCTTTGACCATTTTCCAGGGTCAGCTCTTCCATGTTAACCAAAGTCTGCAGAAACTTAACGTTAGAAGTGGTGGAAGATTTGTGAATAGGTGAACCTGGAACCAGAGCCTTTACAAATCGGTATTCTATTTGCTTTCCTGTGGTAGTCATTCTCTTAGGGAGGGAGGGAGGGAGGAAGGAAAGGAGAGTGGAAGGGGGTACTGAGCTTGATTCTGGCTGGGAAGAAGAAATGCTCCCCTTGGGTTAAGAACAGGGGAGATAGGACTTTGCTGGAATGGGTGTGTGGTGTTGGTTTCCATTTAGTAAATTATTTCTTGTAATTTGGGGACACATGTCTCAGGCAAGAAATAACTAGAGTGGTTGGTATTCTCTTCCTTGTGCCTGGGCAACAAAAATGGAGAGACTGGAGGCCTCAGGAAGGAAAGAGTGAGCAGAAAGGCAAGCTGGGTCACTCCTGAACTGAAAATATTTGGGGCTCCAGGGAAGATTTGTACTTATAAGTGGAGATAACCAATTGTGGGCTCTCTATAGGCCCAAGTGACAAAGAACTAGTCACCTAGGACTTTACAAACTGCTTTCTGCTCTGTGAAGATTGGGGATCCACCAAAATAAAAAGTCAAGGGAAAACGGGTGGCTAAAGGGTTTCAAACTGCAAGATTTCCCCTTTCCCTCACTTGGCCTTTTTAGAGTTGTGAGCAGCCTGGGTTCACTTTCTACAGTTTTAGTGGCCACCCAGAGTGAGGTCTCCTAATCTTCTGACCTCTTTTCCCAGTTCCCTGGGACGCCCCCACTCACTCTCCTTCTTCCACCCACTTGCCAGCCTTGCAGAGGGTCAGTCCAGTCTTGCCAGAGCCCTCTGAGGTGGCCCCAGTACCAGTGGTGGGTCTCCCTGAGAAGCAGCTGCTGGGGAGGGGGTCTGGTTAAAAAACGGAGTTGGGAAGTTTCCCAGCGTGAGTTGAGCGCTGACGGATTTGTGATCAGCCATAAAACCGGCGCGTTCAGATTCGTAAATCAATCTCGCCTTTCTCACAGTCTAAACGTTCGCTTTATCGGCAGCAAGAAAGCGCTCAGCTCGCGCTCCGGCGCTTGTTTATTTGAACGTGGACATTCCCAGGATCCGAACAGAGTACGGGCATTTTAATAGAACCTGCCCCTCCTCCTTTCGTGTCTGTGTTATTTTGCTGTTCTTTTTCTTGTCCTTAAAAATAATTTTGCAGTTTTAAAAAATGCTGTCTTCCCATGCTCGGGCATATTTGTATTCTCTTTCTCTCTCCCCCTCCCACCCCCCATCATAATTTTCTTTTAGACTTTCGTGCTTGTCTTTGGGGAACCACTTTTATTGGGTTTGTAGTCAAGACCTTTCAGGGAGTTGCCCTTGCAGGAACCAGGAGCAGGGCCCACATCGGGATCAGGCTGAATTCAATACCAGTCTGTTTTGTATCTGGACAATCAAAGCAGACCACCCCCCTACAGAGTCTGGGCCCTGCTGGCGCCCCACCCCATGGGGCTGCTCAGGATTCCAGTGTCCTTCGCATTGCCCCCCGCCCCATGCTGCCGCTCCAGCTGGAACCTCCCATGCCAGCACCCAAGAGGCATTCTCTTTGGGGTTTATTACAGCGAGGAGGCCCTCTATATTTTCCCACATTGAGTCACCTTTGGTTCAGATCCTTCCAAACAAATCGTGGAGGCTCCTCAGTCCCTTGGTCCCCTACTCTAAAGCTTGTTCTTCCCATTCCCTGCCTGCCTGGCAGCCTCAGTCAGCCAGTCCTGCAACCCAGAGCTGCTGAAGCCAGATAAGGCTGGGAATGTGCAGTGAGGGGGGCTCCTTAGGAATGCCTTTTCTGCTTCCCTTCACACTCACACCCACCTTCAGCCAAGGACTCCGATTCTGGTTGTAACTTGTGAAATTTGGGAGAATTTTGGTTTTGTTTATATTTGAGGTGAAAGAGTCTGTGTACTTCTCTCCCTAGGCCTAGGGGATGGAGTTCTCCCAACCCTGATGTTTAACCCTTTAACACTCACCTAAACCCCCTCTCCTCTCCCTTCATTTTTCAGTCTCCATTGTCTGCTGATTGGAAACACAGGGTACTAACACCTGGGAAATAGGGATCTGGAGCTGCCAGGAAACTTCAAAGCCTTCCTTCGCCTTCTTTCCTGTCTTGTTCAGATCTCCAGCTGTCTTCACTGTTGTGTTGGGGGGTACTGAGACAGGGTGCAACATTAGGTATGGAGATGCTGCCTGTCCACTTCTTTTGTGTAGAAACCTAAGTCCTGGGTCTTTGTCTCCAGAGCCTATTTTCAAAGTCAGTAGCATTTGGTACATCGTGGTAGCAATAACATAATGAAAAACCATCCGTCCCCCTTACGGTTATTCTCAACTCTGGAAGCTCCAGAGTCGTCTTTTTACCTTGTCCCTTTTCTGCCCCTTCAAAGGTACCACAAAAGATCAAAAAGAGAATTAAAGCCCAGAGTCCACTCTTGATACATATGTAACAAGGACTTAAAAAGTGTTTCTTTTCAAGCTGGTTCCTTTAGAAATCTTGTTGATTATTTAGGAAAAGGGGGAGTACATTTCACTTATAAATACCTCTGGAAATGTGGAGAGTGAAGTTGGAGGGGAATCTTAATCCTAAAGGATAGAGAGAGAAGAATTGGAAGCTGAAAAAACCAGGGTCTTGGAGAAGGGCTTTGTGCCCACCCCACCCCCACCCCTGGAGCCCCTGAAGACTATTTCTGCACCTCAACGAACTAAGCAGTAGCAGGAGAAGAAGGGAGAGAGGAGAGGTGGGCTGTGGGTAAGTGTAGGGGAGATGTAGAGAGCTGTAGATATAGTAGGTATAGATGTGCGTGTGGGAGAGACCTTACTAGTATTCCATTGGTGGGTTGGGGGGAACCTATTTTGCAGGAAAATTTCTCCTCCTGAAGGGGAAGGTCATAGTGGTCCTTTGAGCCTGAAATCGAAAGACCCCCTTCCCCCTCCTGGTCACGTGATTCATTAAATAATTAATGCCGAGGTTGCAGAATAGATATGTATTCGTCAGGAAAATCGCAGGATCGGTCTCCCTGTTTCTGACGTGCAATTCAACTGTCCTTTGAAAAACAAGCCTGTACCCTGAGAAAAAATAGAGGGGGAGAGAGAGAGGGAGAGAGAGAGAGAGAAAGAGAGAGAGAGAGAGAGAGAGAGAGAGAGAGAGAAAGAGAAAGGGAGGCAGCAATAAAACAGCCCCGCAGCCGGAGCCACATCGCGGGCTGGGGTATTGTAAGTAGAAGGGATTTCTCACTACCTACCGCGTCTTATATGTCCATGTAAATTTATTGTTTGTTATTAATGTTATTGTCGTAAAATGTGACAAATAGCCATCTTCATTTCCTGCCATTTCTCTTCACACGGTGCTCTGTGTGTTTATACCCATTGAGGCATTGCATAGAGATTTTAGGAATCTCTCTCTCTCTCTTTCTCCCTCTCTCCCTCTCTCCCTCTCCTCCAACCTTTTTCTTGATTTATAGCAATATGGGTGTCAGCTTCTCAGCCGGCATGCCAGCCGTTTGTGTGTGTGTGTGTGTGTGTGTGTTTGCGTGCGTCTGTGTGTATTTGTGAGCAAGTTGTGTTGTTTATAGCCATGTCTTCGATAAATCATTTCTCATGGAAAATGATGTGGAAGCTGGGCTGATTCTGGGGCCGGGAGAGAGTCGCTCTCCGAGGCACTTCCTCCCTCTCTGCTCTGCTCCCAGGAGTTGGTTATTTCAGACAATTTACAGTAATAGATCAGCAGTTAATATGAAAGCTCTATAGCTGGAGGTCTTAAATTACAGCATCTGTGATTATCAATTAAGGCAAGACTTGTATAAATTTGGTAAACCAGAAATGCCTCATTGGCATATAAACCTAGTCAAAGACCACGACCTAATATAAAAATTACATTTGTAAGCCTGATAAGAGGCCACATTCCTGCAGCAAACGGAGCTCTTTTTTCCGGTAATTCCCCTTCAGGAGCTTTTGGCTTCTCCAACTCCGACCCTGGGTGAACAAACCCAACTCTGAAAGGAGAAGTAGCCTGGGGGCAAGAGAAGTGGAGGTGGAGGAAGAAATTACCGGAGTTGAAGGCAAAGATTTTTGTAATCGATGGGGACCCAGTGGAAATCCTCTGCAACTGGAAGGGGATGGGAGCGATTCAGTTACAATATTAAAGCTGCATTTACAGGTCTGATATGTATGGGGGGTTGCTGAGGCTGGAGAATAAACTACCCAAATTGGAGGAGACAATGAAGGCAGGCAAAGGGTGAAGGGCAGGGAGAGAAGCTGAAAGCCTTGGCTCCCCACCCTCCTGGCTAACAAAACAAGGAAATGAATTCACACCCCAGGAACCTTCCTTCAACCTCCTGAAACAAAGAAAGTTTCCTCAGTAGTTAGACTGTGTGTGTTTGGGGCTGAAGTTCTCTTAAGTTTTTCTAGAAAAAGAAATGTTCTAGGAACTAGGTGGTCCTGAAAAGTTGGAGACATGGGGTCTGTTCCTCTATCTAAACCCCCGTTCAAAGAGCAAATGAGATACAGATTGGAAGCGGGAAAACTGGTAACTTTTCCCTAGGATTTCATGCGGAGGTCACAGTCCCCTGCTCCATTGGGGAAGAGGCTGCTGGTCAACGGCAAAGTCGGCAAAGTCAGATGTAGCTTCTGGGGACATAGTGTTCTGTGCCCCAAAGTTGTGATGGATGAGGGGCAGAGGACCAGAGCCTTTGCCAAGACCCATCCAGGTTGCTGGCTGTTCATTCCCTGACTGGAGCCAGGCCAACTGACTTTATAGCTACTATTATCTGTGATATTTAAATCTGCCTACTAGTGTAAACCTTTGAGCAGGAAAAATTAAGAGTGTCATTACACCCAGGTGTTAATTATTCATGGCATCAGACTCCTAGAGTGGCAGCTTAGGCCCCAGTCCTTGCAAGCATGCAGGAGCTCACTTCCACACTCTGCTCCAAGATGCTGCTAAGTCCCAACCTTGTTAACAGGAGATTTGCAGGTGGGTGGTGGGTGAAGCCTCTTAATTTAGGAGCTTGGGTTGAAAAGGATTTGGGGAGAAAAAGGAGAAAGCAAAGAGCCCAGGCTGGATGGATAGGGGCACTGCCTACTGTGAATAAAAGTAACTGGGGAGAGTTGGGACTCAAGGGCAACCTTGACAGTGCTGGAGACTGTAAGATGGGAGGAGCTGGGTAAGGCATCAAAGAGACCTGGGAGTAGGGGCTCCAAGCCTTTCAGTCTCATTCCCCACTCACCATAGAATGCTGGAGAATCTCTCATACACTCAGTGTGTGTGGGGTTACTTCTACTCCCTCACCTGGGAAGTATGGTGTGTGCATATGTATAAAAGTGAAGAGGGTAGGTTACCCCCAAACTGGTGCCCCAGAAATTAGGCCAAAGGGAGTCTCTGAGAAAAGGGGAAATATACCTCTTCCTTGGAAAGAAGGAGGAACACGAAGAAGGAAGAGGATAGAATTACTTGTACTGGTTTCTGAATTCAGTCTGCTTTAGAGGATGGGAAACAAAAGGTGAAGGGGGGGGGGGGAACAGCCCTTTGGGCCAGGACATAGCTAGGAGACTGTTGGGAGCCAGTCCTGTAGGCCTCTATCTGCATGATTCTAACTCCTCCTCCCCCTACCCCTTTCCACTCCCCTCCTCAGCTACCTTTACCAGTGATGTGGCGGTCTGACACCACACACAGCTTTTCCTCTTCATTCTCTCAACCCTTCAGGTCTTTGTCTCTTCTGGCCCTGGGGAAGGGAGGGGGCATTGATACCCCTCCCCCTCCTTTTCCCCAACTCACAGACTTCCCCAGGAGACAAAGCAGGGAGACCATCCCTTGCCACCATTATCTTTCAGTCACTGATCTCTGCTAAATTCTGCTACATGAGGCCTGATACCCTCCATCCAGGCAACCAGGCCTACCTCCCAAATCAGCAAGTTTGAAAACTTTGTTGCTGTTTGTGTGTGTGTGTGTGTGTGTGTATGCACTGGGTTTATTTAGCCATGAAGAACTCTTCCTCTTGGCCATTCTGCACCCCTAACCCTCTGATCTGCTTTTGTGTTGTTCAGGGAATGGTGTAGAATGCATTTGGTGGATGGGGCTCTAGGAAAGCTGCTGACCCTATCTTCTCAGCCTCCACTGGTGTCCTCTTCTCTTGTATAATTGTTGTGACTATCCTTGTTCCTTTAAGAAGTCAGTCCGCTAAGGCTTTAATAACTAGAGGAGTTGAATAAAAAGAGGAAGAGGGAGAGGGAGAGGGAGAGGGGGAGGGAGAGAATAAGGAGAGGGACCCAGAGAGATAGAACAAGCAGCAGGCTCCCTTTCTGAGGTGGGAAGTCAAGGCTGAGCTCAAGGAGAGGGTGATAGAGAAAGTATAGACAAAGGACAGTAGAGGGGAAGGGAGGTCATCCTGGAGAAGGACCAAAACTGTGATGGGCATAAGCATGGATGCTCGAGTGCGTGTGTGCACACACACCCATTCACGCACACACACACACAGTTAAGTGAAAGAAGGGGAGTGCAAAGGAAGCTGTTCGCTTTGCCCTTTCTCTCTAGAAGAAGATCCCACAGAGGAAAGGAACCCAAGACAAGGAGAAGGAAAGAGGTAGCCTGATGAGTGAACCCAGGAGTGATTTCTGGAGACATTTGTGAGTCTTTCCTAAGGCTCAATTCAAATTCATTCAAGATGCTGTGAGAGGCCTTGTGAAAAGACAAAGGGGCTGTGAGGGACAGAGACAACAGAGAGGGTTAGAAGAAGGGGAGGGGGAGAGAAGAGAAATAGAGATGGAAACTCAGAGAAAGCGCCCAGTCCCTTTGGTGAGCAGACATAGAAGGAAGCTCCTCCAGAATCCAAGTGTAGTTTTTTCCCCTAGTACATATAGCTTTCTTTACAGGAAGCTGCCGAAAGCTGAGGACATCTCAGAAGCAACTGTCTTTAGAATAGGGCTTAGAGGGTGCTAAACCAGCCGAGGGTAGGAACTGCAGTGCTAGGGAATGGCCAAAATATCCTGGACACTTCAGTCTCCTCCTCCACCATCAGTAACTTCATCATTGGGACCTCCCAACACAAATGCCATCATGGGGTGTGGGTTGGGGACAGTCCCTCACACCTGGAAGACCGTGGAATCCTTCCTTGGTTTCTCTTCCCCCTTGGGGGTTTGGTCTCTTCTTTCCCTCTTTGGGGATCTGGGGAAAGGAGTTGCTCTTACTGTCGTCTAAGAACTTTGACCTACAATCCACATTTTCTCCCTCAAATCCCCAGACTTAACAAACGGATGCTTCCTTTACTAATCTCCTTCCTCCCCCGTTTTTCAGGAAAGAAAAGGAAAAAGGGAAAGTTCCTACCGGCTTAAGCAGCTTTAGAAAACTCGAGGGAAAATGGAATATACAATCCTTTCTTGCCCTCCAGTCCTTCCCATTACCTCCTCACCATTTCTCTGCACCCTCCATCGCGGCCCCCACCCCCTCCTGTCCTGCCCCAACTGTCTTTCTTTCCCTCCCTTCTCCGCCGGTCGGACATATGGAACCCATTTTGCTGGTGACATTGAAGAGCCGCCGGTGCGCCCGCCTTCCGCCATGGCGCCCCCGCACCCCCGCGCTCGCCATGCCCCTGTCAGTTGCCGATTCTCTCGCCTGGCAACTTGGCGGGCCCTCAAAGCTGGAGTCCAGCTCGGTGCCAGACCTGCCCGGGCTTCCGCAGCCCCACGCGGGGCCTGGCGGAGCGTAATCTCAGGCTTCTGACGAAAAGGGCGCCGGGTGGCCGCGCCCGAGCGAGCGCAGGATCCTGCGGGCCCTGCGGCCGCTGAGGCCGAACAAAGCCGGGGGCGGGGGCGGGGCGGAGGTGGGGTAGGGGCGATCGCATCCGGGCCTCTCCCCCAGCCGGGGCCGGACGCTCTCCGGGGCTGCTGCGGCTGGAGTGACCAGGATGCGGTCGGCCAAGGCGGTGGAGCCCCAGCCAGGGCCGGGGGACAGGGGCCAGACCGTCGGCTCCGGCGCGCCCCCAGCGCCCGGACGTCTGCCGATGCAGGCGCCCTAGCGGGAGACCACACAGGTAAGTGTGAGGTGCCCAGGCGGGCGCTTGGGGCCAGGCTGGGGTGGAGAGAGGTGTTTGCCCCCAGGACCCCCAGAAATCAGACTGGTATCTGAATGGAAGACAAAAGTGAGAGCAACTTACAGGGGCGAGGTGGAGGCCAAGAAAGGGTAGAAGGGCTCTGTGGAGCGAGTGTGGAGGAATGTGACACTGTACCTGTGACTCTGTGGATGGGATCAGGTTAGGGGATGGGGGAGCTCAGGGAAGGTGTCGAAGATTCTAGAGGGTTTTCCAGGGGCATCGGAGCTGTGGGTGTTGAGAGGGAAGGCTGGGCTCTATTCCCATAGTCCAGCTGCCACCGGTAGCCCAGCTCTTTAGCACCTAGGGGTTATTTGAAGCTGAAATCACAAGGCATTGGCGGATGCAAGGTGTTAAGCTGAGAAGGTCGGAGAGGGGGTGATTTATGACTTCAGAGAAGCTGTGTTTACTATCTACCTGCTCTAGAAACTCAAAACCAAACAGAGCAGAAGTGGGAGAATTTCTTCTTCTTGGAGTGGGAGGCAATGCCAAGATGATGCACTGGAATTTATTCTTCCAGATGTGACAAGATAGTGGGAACTGTCCTTTTGCAGATTGAGGATGTGGTTTTGTGTGAGGCATCAAGAGAGTGTAATCAAAAAGATGCACACATGTAAGTGTAAATGTGTTTGTGTATTGTGGGAGTGTATCTGCACTTTGGGATGTATATGTGTGCTTTGAGGTTATGGTTTGTTAGGTGCCTTTATAGACTACATTTGTGACTTGACATACTTCAGGAACCAGTAGGAAGACTGGGTGCTCTCTGGTTCTGGTACTCTGGGATGGGGTACCTTTAGGCATAAGTTGCTGCCTCTTTCCATGTCCATGAGGTAATGCTCCTTCCTGCCTGAGTTCTCTTTCCTCCCAAAGTCACTCTTAGCAGAGTCCACTTGTTCTGGCCCCTGCTTCCTGCTCCTCTGCCCTTTAGTAGTGTGCTATCTGCCCACACAGAATTATCTTCACTTTGGATCTGTGACTTTACAGAGGGAGACTGAGGCCTTAGTAAACAAGATTGCCTGGGGAGAAGGGAGGAAGAGGAGAAAAAGGCCTGTTGTGTTTTGGGAGATTGTGAGATGGGTGATTCGAGGCTGGGCCTTGGCAGTTAGGTCCCACCATTACTGCTCAAATTCCCCCCAATATGTCTGCTTGGGAGGAGGGCAGCAAGTGAGCATAAAGAGGAACACAATAAGGAAGCAATGCTGGATGATGTGGGTGGGGAGAAAAGCATTTTGACTCCCAGATAGTTATTTCCGCAGGCCAACTAGTGGCTCTTGCATTTCTGTCCAGACGCCTGGCTTTGCCTGGAAATTGTTTTGCATTAAATTTTCTCAGCCGCAGAATTATCTTTCCTCGCCTCCAGCTAAACTTGCATTTTTCCACCAGACACTTGGGCCCCGCACCAATGAAATCTGAGAGGAAGCGGCTGGGCCCTAAGTGGCTGTAATTTAATTGATTTTATCATAAATCATCAACTTGATGAAGAACCCGAGGTTTCAGTGAAGTAAATTGATATTAATGGGGGTTTCTTGAAATGCAAACTCGCTGCATTGTTGGGGCATCTTGAGCTGGGGAGGTGGATTACAGTTTCCCAAGAACTGAGAGCTGGGACCAGTAGCCCAGCACATCTTTGGGGTGGGGGATAGAGAAAGCAAGCTGCAAGGGGCAGCTGCCCACAGACAAATTTTTGTGATGAAGCACAGTAAAGAATGGAACTTTGTTGGGATGGGAGCAGACTCTGGATCTGTGAATACTGTGACCATCCTACAAATGCTGGTCTCCAACTTGTGGGGGGTGGGGTTGGAGAGGCTGGTAGGTGTGTGGACAGAGGTGGGGGTCGGGTGAGAAGGCCAGGCTGGTACAATGGATGTATTGATGCCTGGTTAAAAATTGCCAAGTGGAAGCTTTCCTCCTCTAATATACAAATTAATTATTTACTGCTCACGTTGCTGCATCCAAAAATAGCACTTTTGATTTGGTAATGAGCATAGAAAACAACCCATCTTCCACATAGAAAAGCAGTAAAAACCTGGTATATGAACTGCTGTAGGGGGAGAGAGGACCAGGAGTGGCATTTTGTACTCAGTGGTAGGGATGTAAGCATTTTCCCAAGAGGAAATATCCTGGGTTATCATGATGGTGCTGGTTATTGTCCGAACTCAGTTTATTACTGCTCATTATCACTCGTTTTTACATCATCACATAGAAAATCACTAACATTCTGTCCAAAGGGTACCTTAGATATCATTTAACCCAACCCCTCCATTCCACACGCATACCTTGGCTTTATAGAAGGGGTCAATGAAGCCCCAGGGGTGTTCTGCCTTCTATCACACAGCTAAGTTGGCATGTCTAGAACTCGAGCTTTCCAATTCTCAATAGGTTGGGATAGTCCAACCTATCCCAAGTGTGACTTTAGACAAGTTTCTTCCCCACTCTGGGCCTCAGTTTCCCCATCTATAGCAGTGGCAGTGTTGGACTGGATACTTCAGAGTTTTTGAATACTTCTATGTATTCATCCTTTGTGTGACAGTGCTCAGGAGCAACTTCCTTGTCTGTCCTGGAGTTCTGGGAGCATCTGGATATAGAAGTTACTGCATATTTTTTCCCATCATTCAGAGTCATATACCCTGGAGCAGTGAGTGGTTACTCAGACTGATGCTAGTCCACTGAAATCTGGACTGTGCCTCCTCCTGAAGGTGGAGGAGTCCAGGCTAGGAGCAATGGTGATAGAAAGTAATGGAGAAAGAGTCTAGCTAGCTGGGTTGTGCTGAGATTGATATTTGGAAAGGGACTAATGAAGAAGGGGCTCAGCCTCACCAAATAGGGCCCTTTCTCTGCTAGGTACTACATGAAGGCTGGAGTTGTTCAAAATGGAGCTTTTGAGGTATCTCATACCTTACCCGAACCCAGGGCCTGAATTATGCTTTCAGAGTTTAGATTCTGTGACAGCAGGTGCTCTCTCCAAAGCCTTTCCCTTAACTTCTGGGCCTTTGGACTTTCTCTTTCTGGGAGGGGGCACATGTGGAGTGCCACAGCAATATTCTTGGTCTCCTTCCAGGACGACCATATCAGAAGGTCTGCAAGATGAAAGACCCCTATTCCATTCTTGCTCCTTTTTATTTATTTATTATTATTATTTTGTGTGCTAAGGATTGAATCTAGGGCTTTGCGCATACTAGGCAGGTACTCTACCACTGAGCTACACCCTCAGACTTATTCTTGCTCTTATTTTCCATTTCATTCTCCAACTTGGAGGGGAGGAGACAAAATTTGAAAGAGTAGTGTTTTCTCAGTCGCATGGTTGTGAGAAGGGAAATTTCTTATGGGCTCAGGGATATGAGGAAGCCATATGCTATGCGGGATGTGAGGAAGCCAGCAGGGGACAGGAGGATTTCAGGCTGCCCTGGGAAGTACGGTTTGGGACAATAAATTCTGGGGAAGAGATGGGCAACAACTTCATCTTTAGGAATTTGTCTGTGGCCAGATTATTCACTTTTTCAAAGCCTCATCCCAAACACTATGAGAGAGAAAATAACAAAAGGGCTGGCAGGCCCAGACTCTGTTCCTGTCCCATCCTGATTTTGGAGTTTTATATTTGGAGGTCTTCGGATGATTGGTCATTAATCCAATGAGTTATTGTCTGCTAAACAGAGGTCACTGGGAGAGAGACATCCAATCTGTCAGAAGAGACTGCACAGCCACTCCCAGGGTATTGGGCCCCTGCTCCTCTCTTGCCTGCTTCTCCCTCCCTTCTCCAGCACCGGACTCTCAGCTGTCCAAGCTTCACAGCCTCTCCTCCTCTGCCCTCTTCAAAATCCCGCCCAGCTTTGTCTCTATACTCCCGAGGGGTGGGGTTTGCCAGGCTGAACAGAACTTCTAGTTGAGGAGGGATCCCTGATTCAGAAGGGGATCTTTCACCAAGAGAGAGACAGCCTGCTCCTAGGTCACTCTAGCACTGCCTTCCCCCCATTAGCTTGTTCAGGCATCCTCGGTGGTCACTGAGTAGACTTGGCAGACCTTCGCACTGTCCTGTTACTTCCTGCCTCCCACTTACAGCCTTGGTCTGAGAGAGCAGCACACTCATGACTGGGGTCCGGTGGGGGAGTACAGCTTGGTTTTTTCTTCTCCTTGGAGGCCTTTTTCTTCTTCTTTTTTTCTGCCCCCTGATCTGTGCTACTGCTGTGCGGCTCTCACTGGCCTGGGTGGAGGTGCCAAGATCTTCTTCTTCGGATGCCCCCTTGTTCCTTCCCATTCTCATTTTAGGGAATTGGTGACTGGGGAGACAAATGTTATTCCCCCACCTTTACAACTCCCAGTGTTGAAATCTTTATTCAGATTTAAGAGAGATCTAGGTGAGTGTGTTTACTTTACACCATTCCAAAACAGCCACAAAGCTGGCCAGTGAAGTTGGAAGAGAATGTGGGACAGGGAGCCAGGACAAGATCAGCAAGAAGCAAATCACTAATTGTCTTCCAAGGTCCAGCTCCCGCAAGCAGGAGGGGTGGGGGGTGGACCAGAAGAGTTTTCTGCTGTTGAATTGGGGCAGGATCATTGGCCGCTCCAAGGGTAAATCCAGAAATCAGTTTTAAAGGAGTCAGAACATTTGCCCTTATTTAGAAAATTTTTGTTTGCTGTTTGATAGATTTTTTTTGGGGGGGGGGATGAGGGAAAGAGGCATGATCCCACCAAGGTTCATAAGGATGGGCAACCAGCAATTGCTCACAGAGCTGTCTGTCTCCAGGTACTGGGTACTGAGTAGCAGTGGCCCATGGAGTACCAGAGCCGGTGCTCTAACTCGGTGGAGAGGAGAGGAAGGCACGTCTATGATGATGGACACATTTTCTCTTCTTTCCATTAATTATTTTTTGCCTTTATTAGTTTATACTAGTGTCTCTTATTCTTTTTCTCAATTTTTCTTTTCCAATCTCCTTACCCACAACACACACACACTCTCTCTCTCTTCTCTCTCTCTCTCTCTCTCTCTCTCTCACACACACACACACACACACACAGGGTTATCAAGTTTCCCTCCCTGAATCCAGAAAGAAATCATTTTCCTTTTCTCTATCTCTAGTCTGCCCTAATCCAGACATGCCCCTGCCTCTTTTCCCAGACCTCAAAGTCTTCCCTCAGATCTCTGAGTTCCCCTACCCCAATTTCCCTCCCAAACCTTTGTCCCTAACCTTCAGTCACACTTTCAACGAAATGGGTGCCCTGGGGACTGTGTATTCCCTCCTGTATCCACCCTCCAGTTTCGGAGCCCCAGTCAGAGGCAACTGACCTGCTGGCCAGAAACCTCCCGAGAAAGAAAGAATAAAAGGCAAGAAAGAAACCAGACTGGGATATCACTGCCTCCCAAGCATTCCAAATGGGTGCTACTCTGCAGAATTGATTTAGAAGCCTTTGCTCCAGCTCCTACCGCATTTGGTGGTGTATGTCCCCTGAAATTTTCTCCGGTTTGTTTCTTGCTCCCCAATCCTCCTTTTCACTCCCACCCCTTGATGTCCCATCACCTCATACAGTAAGAGGGGATCACAAAGGGTTGAGAAGGCTGGAAAAAGAAGGGTCCATTCTGTTGCAGTTTCCATCCCCAGGCCAGCTCCAGGCCCTATTGCTCTTCTTGCACGCAGCCCCATCTCTCCTTGACCAAAGCTGGCTGGGTGCCTTCCAGACTCTCTTTTTATTCCTTGAGGCAAAATTGTGCAATCCAGAGAGCAACCAGGAGAACAATTCCACAATGACCTTCTCTAGCCAGTGGTAGTACCTGTTAGAAAAGCTGAAGGGTCTGAAGTTCATTCTTGACTTTTATTTTGGGAAGGGAGAGAAAAGATCCAAAACTACTTGTTCCCTTAAGCCTCTGGAAGCCTCCTTGGCCCCAGTCCCTGACCCACCAGACCCAAAGTTACTTGGTGTCTAACTGGGCTGACCTCCAATCGGGGTTTGTAGAGCTAAGAGCAGCTCCTTGCAGTCATATACTCAGGTAACCCTAACCAGGTCTCCTTAGGGGTATCCTGGCTTGATCTCTAATATTTCATCAGGCTTGGGCATTTTCTCCATATAAACTCAGAAAAAATGGCTCCCACCCTCAATCTTACCCTGCTTCCCAGCCGCCAATGCTCTTGATAACCACCAACTCTCTTTGGGAAGGCGGTAGAATCCTCAGGACAGCACAGGGAGGGCTCTGAAAGTGACTCGTGTTGCTGGAGGAGAGAGAGGCCACAGGTTCCCCCTGTTTCACAGGGCCCTAGGAAACTAGCTGCTCCATTCCACCTGGCCTGACTTGGACAGCCTGAAGAAAAGTGGAGTACAGAGACCAAAGACCACCCCTTTCTCATCCATAAAGCAGAGTCTTTGGATGAGGGAAGCATTGCCAGAGTCAGATATACCTCTCCTCTCCTGGAGGGGAGACGATAGCTGGAAGTCATCTCTCACCTTGGTTTTTCCCAGTCCCATCGCCTGTCCTGCTGCATCCAGATGAGAGAAGGCAAAAGAAAAGTATTTAACCAGGAAATCACAGGATGGTGGCAGGCTCTGTCTACACGAAGTTAAAAGAACCAGTTTCCCAAGCTGCCTTTTTAGAAGAGACGGCCTGCCCTCTATTTTATCCCGTAAGCCCCGAGTCAGCAGTTAGAGAGTTGCAAACACTCCTGCTTGGGGAATGTCCTGGTGCTTTTTGTCTTTTTTCCTCGCTGGGAATGGTTCATCCCCACCCCCGCCCCAAATCTGCAGACACCTACATTTTTGGCTCCTGTCTTCCTCCTACAGGCCTCCTCCTTGCCTTGCCATGCCCTGCTCAGACACGCCCTAAGAAAACTTTAGCTTTTGTAGCCTTCCTCACTTGTGCCAAGAGTCATAAATCTCACACAGCAGAGAGAAACAAACAGGTTTGCTCAGAATAACAACAACAAAAAACATCCTCCATCTCTTCTGCAAGCACATTTAAAATGAAGCCAATTCTGCTAGTTCTCATCTTTTCAAAAGTACAAAAGTCCTTATCACCTCTTAGCTCTTCTGCCTATCTGGAGGTGAGAATCCTAACAAACTTCTATGTGAAGTTCTAACAGCCCCTCTATTGCCAGCGGGCACTGTCTGGAGTTCAAACTAAACTTCAGGGTCCTTCTTTTGTCACTCTTTCCTCAAACCCACACCCCTGGAAGATGTTCTGGGTTTTAAAAATCATCACTCACCACTTATTGTCCTCAAAAAAAAAAAAAAAAAAAAAAAAAGAAAAAAAAAAAAAAAAAAAAAAAAAAAAAAAAAAAAAAAAAAGAAAAAGGAGGGGGAGGGGTAATTTTTAAAAAAGGAGGTCTGGCTTTGACCCCTCCACTGTTAGAGACTGATCCTGGAGATTTGGGGAGAGACAGAAGGAATAGAGAGGTTGTGAAAAAGAGAAGCAAAAAATGGGAGATTAAGGAGGGAGTCAGAGGGAGAGAGTGTGGGAGAGCCAGTCCGTGAGGAGTAAAACTATTAAAAAAAAAATGTCCTGATGTCCCAACTGTGAATGAGTATGGAGGGGCACCCAGCACCCCAGGCCAGGCCAGCCTTTGACTAAGCCTCCAGAGCCACTTCTCAAATTAGCATAATGGTTCACTTGTGGGGTTTAGGGGGTGGCTGTGAACTCCATCAGCTCTCCTTGCATTCGCTCTCTTCCTCTCCCCTTCTCAATTTGAAAATTTACCTATTCTTAAAAAAACAAAAACAAAACACCTCTACCTTCTTTCCTTCTCACTCTGTTTTTTTTTTTTGGGGGGGTATTTAAAATTCCCCCCTCCTCCATCACCACCATCACCTTCTCTCCTTATCAGGCATCTAAGCTTGCTAAAGGGGGAGAGGTGGGGGTATGTGTGAGCTTGTGTGTGAGTGAGTGAGTGTGTGTGTGTCTGTGTGGTTTTTTTTCCCTGTGCAAAAGCAGAGGCCATTGTTACCGAGAGTAGGGCGTACCAGTCTTATAGGGCAACCACACTGTGGCGGCTTGGCCGCGCCGGAGCCCGGAGCTGGATTCTCGGCTAGGCGAGCCGCCCCAGCACCTTTCCGTCTGCTATTTTTTTCCCGCTCCCCCACCCCCTCCCTCCTGCGCACCCCCGCTCCTAAGCCGAGTGAATTGAAGCGGACGCCGCGCGGCTCCTCTGGCCGGTCTGCCCCTCGGGCTCCCCAGCCGGGGTGGCTTTGGGGAGGGGGGGCGACGCAGCTTTAAACAGTGGTCTTTTTTTCCTTTGCCTTCAAGGAGGGGAGATTTCTCGCCTGCCGCTCGCGCTGGGGCTCGATGTGAATATATATTATGTCTGCCTGTTCTCCCCTCGTCGGTGGCTAAGGTAAGCTGGACTGAAATAGGCTATCAGTTTGTGAATGGCGGAGAGTATGTCTCAATGATTTATGGCCCATATGACTCCAATCTCGGTTCAAGAAGAGTTCACAAGCTTTAAGCTTCCTTCCACGCAGCGACTGACTCTCTCTCTCTCTCTCTCTCTCTCTCTCTCTCTCTCTCTCTCTCTCTCCCTCTCTCTCTCCCCCTCTCTCCCTCTCTCTCTCCCTCCCTCCCTCTCTCTCCCTCTCCCTCTCCTTTCCTGCTTCTCTCTTTTTCTCCTCTCTTTTCTTCCAGCAGCCAGATCCAGGGCTGAAATTTCCCCCGGTTGCTAAGAAGAGCCTAACCTTTCTCTCTCGCTTTTTCTTATTTTTCTTACTTCCATTATTTTTTTTTAAGTCCTGGAAGGTGGCCTGTCCTCTCTCCTGGGGCTTCTCCAAGCTATTGTTACCCTCCCTGGTTCTCCCTGGGGTATGCCTGGCAAGATGGTTTTTCTTTTTTTCTTTCTTTCTTTCTTTCTTTCTTTTTTTTTTTTTGGTGGGGCTCACCTCCCTTCTCCAGCGAGACCCTGGGGGAAAGCCGGGAGCCACCATCTCCCTCCCACCCTTCCGAGGAGCCATATGGAGCCTGAATTTTTCCAACATGGAGGCAAGGGAAATAGACGTGTTTGGCTGGGTAGAGCTGTTCCCCACCCCCTCTTCTCCTGGATCCCAGATCTCAGACCCCCTCAGCACCTTCCCTTTTCCCACAGTCCCGTCAGCCAGGCCTTGGCGCCCTCCAGCCCGGAGCCCAGCTGGGCAAAGTCCCGGTGCAGAGTTGCTAAGGCGCCTTTTAATTCGGTTACCTCCAGCGCCCAAACTTGCCGCTGCAGGGCTCGGCCGAGCCGGCCCGGTGTGCTTGGAACCTGTCGGCCGCTGACAGTTCTGGTGTCAGATCGCTTTCTCTTCGATTCCTTGGGCCAGCGTAGCGGCGGCGGGTAGCTCCTCGCCAGCCGTTGCGGCAGCAGCAGCGGCGGAGACAGCCCGGCGGCGGCAGCCGGGGGCTATCCCGGTGCACAATCCTTCCCGGCCCTGTATCACGGCCAGCGGAGTCTCCATTCTTTCCTAGGAGTCTCTGGCTCCTTTGCTTCCCACACTCGCCTGGCCTCCGTCCTGCGATGGTTTGGGGTTTGTTGCAGAGGGAGCGACAGAAATTTCGGCCTCAGGCGTCTAGTCAAATTATTGTTTATTATTATTATTATTATCATCATCATCATCATCATCATCATTATTGCTGTAACAATCATTTAGACTAAATAAAGCCAGGGCCCACCCAGCTAACCCCCGCCAACGTTTTTATTTCATTCTCTTCTCTATCTATTAATAACAAACTCAACTGACGCCTGTTAATTAATTCCCCCTTCAGCCAGGGCTGCTCGGAAGCTAATTTTGGTTAAATCATCAGAGGATAATGGTAATAATAATAAAGGGATTGGGTCAGCCTGGTCAATTGAACTCCAGTTCTCCTTGGAAGGACCTGCTGCTCTGCAGACCCATGTGCATTTCCAGAAACAAATTCTTCCCAGAAACCAATCGGAACTCACCAGTGCACCGGCTCCCTTTTGAGTATAAATCTGTACCATTAAGAATGGGATTTATGTATGGGAGGGAATTCCTTCACCTGCACTCCTTTTTTTTTTTTTTTTTTACTTTCCTAATTTTAGTTTTCTTTGGAGTTGACCAGCTAGGCCGAATGAGATTTAAGTTTCTGAACACACGTGACAGAAGAGAGAATCAGTCTGGAGATTTTATGAAAAGTGGTGGTGAGGGATTGGGGAAGACAGAGAGGAGGAAAGAAGGAGTCTGAAGCTTTAGAACAAATACACAAAATCCTATCATGTTTTTAGGCTTTATTTTCCTGGCACATTTTTAAAAGGCTGTCTTTAAATAGTGATTATATTTTTATTTTTGCTTCAGAGAACCCCAGTAAACAGTACCCTCTGTTTCCAACCCAGAGAATAATATTGTTCAAATTGCTTTGGGGATTTTTTTTTTCTCCAGAATTTTTTTCTTCTTTAGAATGTTTCCTGTCTCAGTAGAAAAGTCCAGCAGTTGCACAATTTAGGTTTTTCTTCTTTTGGAGAAATCAAAGAAAGCAGACTGTCAAGGAAAGGGTGAGGGAAACTGTCTGATGATTTAAAAGGAGGGTGGGAAGAGAGACCTGGGCCAAATGGTCACAGCTCCAACAGACCCTGTCTGGGCAATCGAAACAATCCTGCTCCATTTGGAGGCTCCACAGGGGCCACTGGCCACTGGGTGCTAGGCCTGACTGAGCAATGACAAAAACTGGAGGTGGTGGTACTGCAGTAGGATCATGGATGGACAGAACTCAGTTATGCTGGCTCTTGGGATTAAAATCTTCAGGGAGTTTTTAGGTCACGCTGTTGTCCTCTTCATGAGGGGCAGGGTGGAAGAAAAGGGTATCTCACAGTAGGTTCCCTGCTGAACTTGCTTCTTACTCAGGTCTTTGTAGGAGATCCTCTGGTTTCCCCTGGACTAGACTTTGCCTAGGTGAAAGGAGATAGATGGAGGTAAGGCAGGGAGGCCTCTAAGCTCCAAGGAAGGCATTCATGAGCTTGTTGGAATCTGCTGATGCCCCCTCCCTTGAGCCACTCTATCCCAGAGTTGGGGGGAGGCTAGGAGAGAGAGAGAAAGTAAGAGAGGTCAGGGGCTAGTGCACAGGCAGGAGAGAAGCAATGGCCCATGTAGTAGTAGGATTCTACTCCTTGGCAGAGGAGTATAATCTCTGCAGTCTGCAAAGGAGTATAATCTTGATTTTTAAAATGGAAATGAAAAATAGTGGGATTTATTTTTTAAATTAAAGCGGTGAAATAAGAAAAACCTATTTCAGGTCAGAGACATGGCCTCAGCATCTGCTTTGGAGATGTTGGGGAGGGGAGAAGAAAAAACCCTATTGATGTCAGTTCCCTTTTCAGTTCCTAAGATGGATTCGAGCCCCAGTCCTCTTCTCCCCCTTGTGTCTCTTCTCTCCCCCCGCAGGTCAGCCGCTTGCAACAGACCCGGGAGGAGGGGGGCAGAAAGGGGAGGGGGGGGTCCGGCGTGTCACGTGACCCCCAGGGGTGCCAATGTCCGGTCGTGAGGGTATCAGGCCCTTGCAAGTCGCCACCCACTGCCCGGGCCTCGCCCAGCGATGCAGAAAGCCACCTACTACGACAACGCAGCGGCTGCGCTCTTCGGAGGCTACTCCTCGTACCCAGGCAGCAATGGCTTCGGCTACGACGGCCCCCCACAACCCCCCTTTCAGGCCGCCACGCACCTGGAGGGTGACTACCAGCGCTCAGCGTGCTCGCTCCAGTCCCTGGGCAACGCCGCCCCGCATGCCAAGAGCAAGGAGCTCAACGGCAGCTGCATGAGGCCCGGCCTGGCCCCTGAGCCCCTGCCCGCCCCTCCGGGCTCACCCCCGCCCAGCGCCGCACCTACCAGTACCACTAGCAACAGCAATAATGGGGGCGGGCCCGGCAAAAGCGGCCCCCCCCAAGTGCGGTCCGGGCTCCAACTCCACCCTCACCAAACAGATATTCCCCTGGATGAAAGAGTCGAGGCAAACATCCAAGCTGAAAAACAGCTCCCCCGGCACAGGTACCAGCTCTCTGCCTTCCTCGTCATCAGCTTTTGTCCGGTCCAGGAATGTCACTGTTATTCTAGCACCCAGCCCCTAGGCGCCCAGGAGGCGGCCTGGGAACAATATTAGGTCGTGGCCGCGCATTTTTTGTATCCCCCCCAACACCTGATGACCCTTGACCCTGCCAACATCCTGTCCCTTCAGCTAGCCTTCACCCGGGCTCTGAGAGCTCCAGGAGGTGGGGCGCTTGGCCTCAGGGCCCTTCCCAAGGCCGCAAAGCCAAGAGGCCCTGCCAGGAGTCGTCAATGATTATTATTGAGTATGATTACTGTGGGTATTAATCACAGTCGCACTGGCGGCCCCGATTTCCGGCCTCCAGGCACCGCAGTCTCTTCACACCATACTTCGGGGGCCTGCCCACGAGTGTCCGTCCAGTTTCCCTAAGGGTTTTCCCCAGTCACCCATCCTGTCCAAAGGACAGCGGGAGGGGATGTTTTCCCTGACCAGGAATTGAGAATAAGGGGGAGAAAGCGCGCACGCAAAAATCCAGTCCTAAATAAATGGCCATGCAGCTCTGTCTGCGTGACATGATCAAATTTTCATAAGCTGGGGCAGTGAGAGGAGAACAGGTCTCTTAATAAATGCCACTATTATAGAGTGTCCGCTAATGCGACGGGCGGTGGGGGGGGGCAGAAGGAGGCGGGGACGTGAAGGGGAGGGCGGCGGGGGCTCTGAGTCCAGGCCTAGATTTATTAAGAAACGATGCATTCAATTTCGGCGTGTTCAGTAATTATCTTTTATTTCATTTTCTCCCCTTCCCACCCCTCCTCCTCGGATCCAGCAGAAGGCTGCGGTGGCGGCGGCGGCGGCGGCGGCGGCGGCAGTAGTGGAGGCAGTGGGGGCGGCGGCGGCGGTGGCGGGGGAGGGGACAAGAGCCCCCCGGGGTCAGCGGCGTCCAAGCGGGCGCGGACGGCGTACACCAGCGCGCAGCTAGTGGAGCTGGAAAAGGAGTTCCACTTCAATCGCTACCTGTGCCGGCCGCGCCGCGTGGAGATGGCCAACCTGCTGAACCTCAGCGAGCGACAGATCAAGATCTGGTTCCAGAACCGGCGCATGAAGTACAAGAAGGACCAGAAGGCCAAGGGGCTGGCCTCGTCGTCCGGGGGCCCGTCTCCAGCCGGCAGCCCCCCGCAGCCCATGCAGTCCACCGCCGGCTTCATGAACGCCTTACACTCCATGACCCCCAGCTACGAGAGCCCGTCCCCGCCCGCCTTCGGCAAAGCCCACCAGAATGCCTACGCGCTGCCCTCCAACTACCAGCCCCCTCTCAAGGGCTGCGGCGCCCCGCAGAAGTACCCCCCGACCCCGGCGCCCGATTATGAGCCCCACGTTCTCCAAGCCAACGGGGGCGCCTACGGGACGCCCACCATGCAGGGCAGCCCAGTGTACGTGGGCGGGGGCGGCTACGCGGATCCGCTGCCGCCCCCTGCCGGCCCCTCCCTCTACGGCCTCAACCACCTTTCCCACCATCCCTCGGGGAACCTGGACTACAACGGGGCGCCCCCTATGGCCCCCAACCAGCATCACGGACCATGCGACCCCCATCCCACCTACACAGACCTCTCCTCTCACCACGCGCCTCCTCCTCAGGGTAGAATCCAAGAAGCTCCCAAATTAACACACCTGTGATGGGAGGGGGAGGGCAGAGGGGCGAGGTCAAGGGCAAGGGGGTGCTGTGGAGCTCTGAGGGGTAGCCTGAAGGTCTAAAAGACGGGTTAGGGAAGCAGTCCTAGGTTCCCAGGACAAGGGATCTGGAGCTCCTTCCCTGCTCCCTGGCCTGAGGGGTTGTTTTAAAGTCCTCCATCCCTGTTCCATCTGCCTGCCAACCCATCGGGAAGGAATCCACAGCAGACTGGAGATGACCCCTTCAACCCCAGGCTCCAGCACTACCAAGTTGGAATTCCACGCTGGAGAGGGAGTGTGGTAGAAGTTGAGATAGGAAAACAAGGCAGAGAAGCACATTAAAAACAACAGACAAGATGGCTAGGCCATCACCAACCAACCCACTTACCTTTCACCTCTGTGGGTAATTCCCCCAAATCTTGATTTCCCCCCTCTTTCTCCTTAAGAAAACAAGAAAACACATTTAAACCCAAGGGCACAAAGCACGTTCTCCGCCCACTTCCCTGAAGCCTCAAATTTCCTTCCATCTATTTGAGGTTTCTTGGGGCATGCCCTCCGTTTCTAGTCCCAGGATTTTCTGCTCTAGGGCTTTCATATCTGTACCCCTTCTCCATCAGTTACAAATTTTAGAGGGCTCAGGGATGGTGAGAGATCCTGAAAGTCAGAGCTGCCTATAGAATAAATATATATATTTTTTCTTTTTAGGAAAAGTTAGGAGGCTAAGACAGGCAAGGACTGAAGGTTTGCCTGTTCCACAGCCTCTCATCTCAGCTCCAGGTCCATCCCCCTCTCTCCACAGAAAATAATCGGCCACATAAGATTCTCCACTTTACTTTTCTTCTGTTGCTCTCTTGACTTAACGTGAAAACAGGGTATATTTGAACAAACTGTCTGTCCCAGGCAGGGGCTGCAGCTTGGCCTGTGTGCTTTGCTCAATCTCCTGACAGGACACTTTTGTTGCACTTAGAGTTTACATTTTAATGGATATAAAAACAACTGTGAGAGATGCCTAGGCCTGCAGAAGTCCCAGCATCGCTCAAAAAGTGTGTGTTCTAGTGAACATTTTCATATATATTTATTGGTTATAGCCTGTTAAAATATTTTCTTTTTTGTATTATTTATCCCCCCTACATTATGTATTTATATGAGGAAAAAAGGAAAAATTGTACTTTTTTAGTATTTACTTGTTATAAAGGACATTGTGTTTCCTGTCATGTAAAACCAGCTATTTTAGTTTTTATCGTACTCTAGGAAAGAGTTGTAGATTTATGTTAAACTCGTACTTATGAGCAATTGTAATTAGTTCTAAAAGGCATGAACTCAGCTCCTAATCGTCACTGTATAGTCTTGAATTTGTAGAGTTAGAGTTAATTCCCTCTTGGAACTTTCTTTGTTCTTCTGTAGTTACTTTTTTCCTTACTTAAAAGAGTTGTCTGTCAAACAATTCTTGAATAAACTTTCTGTTATCAATTTTATCTTGTCCTGGTGGTCCAATTTAGATAGCAGAGCAAGGTTGCTGACTGCCAAATTTCCCCCATGGGAAGAAGGACATTGAAGATCCTCTCCTGGCCCACTGCTCAGGCCCCTATCTCCCCCTTGAAGTTTTTCAGGTTGAAATAGTTTTTCTTATTCATAAGAGCCTGGAACATTCTGTCAACTTCTTTAGCTAAGGTTAAGTAACAAGTTGTGGAAGAAAGGGGGCTCTTGGGTGCAGTCTGTGGGTCTTTTTGTTTAGCCTCTTTGCCTCTCAGTTTTTCTCATCCATTGACCTTTTGTCTGCTCCCTCCTTTGGCCACAGTCTCTGTTCAATCCCCCCTCCCACCCCCAGAAAAAAAAAAAATCTGGCCGATTACTGCTTCTTCCACAGAACCTAAACTTCAGTCGTCTTCCGGAGCTACAAAGAAGTCATCACGTGACCCGAAGCCCAACAACCATTGGGTCTAAAATGAAAACAAAGGAAAATGATTAATCTAAAAAAAAAAATAAATAAAAAAACCCTGAGGCCTAGACTTCTCAGGTCAAACCTTAAAACTAAAGTGAAATTAAATCACTAAATAAAACTTGGGGTAGAGGGAGAGGAGACGAATTCGATTTCCCTTCCCAGGGAAAGAGGAGAAGGTGGAAGAAGCTGTTGGATCCAAGCGTAAATAAAACGGTCCCCAGGCTAATGCGCGGCTGTTTCCAGGATCCTTGGGAAAACTTCATTTCTTAGTCGTGGTTCCATAAAAGTTTTATCACACTGGAGCGAGGATAGAGAGGGTCTGTCAAAGATGAAATGTCACCGCCGCGTCGCTGGAGCCGATAAGAGCGAGGAGACAGGGTGGCTGAAATATGGAGCTAATTCGTTGAAAGAGAAGCGACGCCTGCTTGCTGAAGAGTTGCATAATTCTAATTGTAAGCGATGCACCCGCATTGCTTAATTAGGAGCATATATTTGGTGGTAGTGGCGGTGGCGGGGGTGAGAATCATTCCAAGCCCTCAGCCTTAAAGCAGGGCTGATTTTCATTTTTATGTTGCATTCTGGCAGTCCAAGGTTAGTAATTACAGTCTTTATGCAACAATAAATAACAATAAAAAAGCAACCTGAATTCCGCACCCCCACACACACCAAGTAGGATTTTAACTGGAGGGCTCATCCAGGCAGCAAGCAATTTAGCATTGGGTCAGGCTATAATTTAAAGGCAGAAGAGCGTGCAAAGTTTGATTGGGATCAAATAACGCTCAAGGGTCTTTCTCTCTCTTCCTCTTCTCTGAGTAACATGTTCTGAATGATGTAACTAGACGAAGCACCATGTTTGGTTCCGGGGGTGGGGGGTTGCTTATTTTGCTAGCCAGAGAGAAAAGCAGGCCAAGAGAGAGAATTGAACTTGAGTATGAAAAAAGCAGAGCTTTGGTCTGAAGCTGGGTTGGTAAACAAGAAAAATAAGATGGACATGGCTTAGTGTTTCCTATTCTGTTTGTGAGATTCCAGGCGCTCAGCTAAAACAGCGGAAGACTTGGGTGAAATATCTGTGCTCTACCCTTCAGTATGCAGGGGAGTGGGGGAGGGATGTCTCCCAGAAGGAGGGCTCTATTGGCCCCCATTTAACGCCCAAGTTTTCCGTTGTTCACTAATCTGGCCGTAAAATCTGTCATCGAGGGTTAGAGAGTTGTATTTCCTTCAGGGACAGTATTGGCCTGGGTTGCCTAGGGAAGCCCTAGGTCCTGCAGCCAGCTGGAGGGGCTGTTAGAAAACTTGCAGAGATGCACAACAGGGCGACCAGAAAAGTGAATCCTTTCTCAGGTCCTCTGCGCAATTTCCAGACAGCTAGTACTTGGATTCTTCTCTGCCTACCCTCATCCACATCTCCAAATGGCAAAATGTTTTTCTTTGGAGCTGAGTTGCACACCATCCTCTCTGGCCAACTGGCCTAGTTCAGAGCCCCCTCCATGTTCTGAGAGCTCTAGAGCCTTCTCTCTGCAGCCCCCACCTTCAGCTTCCCTTTTCCCAGCCTTCTCTTCTCCACCCCCACCCTTCTACTCAGACTTCTGGCCCCTTCTTTTTTTAAATACTCACCACGTCCTACGCGGATGTTACATTGACAAAGTTTCTAGTTCCAGCTCCCAGTTGAGTTTCCATTTCTCTGCTAACTAGCCTTCTCCTTCGGGCTGGGTTGCAGAGAACCAGTAGGGGGAGGGGAGGCCAGAGCCGTGGGAGTTCTCCCGGCAAACTTTCCACCCAACTCAGCGCCTTCCCTCTGTCCCCATTTCCCATCTGTTTCCTGGCTCTCCCAGAATCACCTTTCTCTTTTATCACCCCCTCCCCTCAGTCCTTTTTAAGGGATGTGGAATTTCGGCTGTTCCTTCTGCTTTCCCAAAGAGACAAATTCTTTGATGCAATAGGAGGGAGCTGTCAGGGGGCTAAGATTGATCGCCTCATCTCCTCTTGGTCCCTCTGACCCACTTATTTAAAAATCTTCCCCCAGATCGACTTTTCATTTTCTGCTTTGAGGCCTAGTTTCCCACCAATTGCTTGTGGCTCTACATCTTGTACATCCTCCCTCTAGTAAATTGCAGCATTCTCTAAAGTTTGGATTATTTTGGTTCCAAATAAATAAATACTTAAATAACAGCCCCCACTCCAGGGGCCAAAATCATCTCAGTGGTCATATTTTCATTCCCTCCATCTTCAGATTCCACCTATCTTGCCTAGCATTTTTATTTTCTTATACTAGCACAATGGCAACAATGGAAAGGAAAGTCTGTCCCACCTGGGAAAGCTATCCCTCCCACCATTTGCACTGACCAGAACTTTGAGAGTTACATGATGGCTACCTTGGTTCGTGTCCATGCCTGTAGATATGGATACAGAAAAGGCTTGAGGTTTTAGTGGGAACATGCATCTTAGATCTTCCTGTTGCAGGAGTGAAGGAATTACAGAGAAGGATACATCCCCAAGAGGAAGGCAGGTAGACATAGGGAGTTATGCTGTAAACACTGGGCAGAGAAGGGAATCCAGGTCATACAGTTATGGAGTCTAGTGGGCAAGAATGCCCCTCACCATTTATCCCACTCCTCTCTGTCAGTCTGGAGGTGCCTGACCATTTCCCAAGATTTAACAGTTGCTTTAGGGGTTGGAATGGGAATGGTGGTGCTGCTGATTATAAATCTCTTGTTTCTTAATCTCACCTTAACACTGTCCTTTCCTAAATGGTGGAAACCTCTTTATATTCCTTTTTCCTCCCAGAGAGATACTCTCTCATCTTTCTTTGTGTGTATGTGTGTGGGGGGGGGGGCGGGGGGGGGGGGAGTGCTTGCTATGTAAAAAAAATAATAATTTACTCCATTAAAATCTTTAGAAAAGAGGAAAATTCCTCCTTTTGATTTGGTCTGTTCCGCAACCATACAAGGATGGGAGGAGGAAAGGTCCCTCTAGCTTCTCTGGAGAAAGAGAATCACTGGGGAGAGAGTGTGGCACGGATGTAGGAATGGGGGGCTCATGGTGTCCAGGTCTTGGTCCTCTGGAGTTTTTGAATCAATTAAAGCAAATAATGCTCTCTGTTTTCCACCAGGCCCAGACGAGCGATTGGCCAAGGCCAGTCCCGTGACCACGAATTCCCTGCAATTTCGTCGGAGTCCTGGGTTTAATAGAGAGAGTCCCCATACGCTTGTATTTATCAGCAATATACAATTATAAAGGCCCAAATTTTAAAAAAAGAAAGAGCGAGACCTCCCCCTCCCAAAATCGCTCCATCCCATAAGCCTGGGGGGGGCAGGAGGGGGGGTCCCTTCCGATCCTCCCTCCTGACGCCCCCCCCAGCAGGCCCCCTCCCCCACCATTGAAAGCCATGAATTTTGAATTTGAGAGGGAGATTGGGTTTATAAACAGCCAGCCATCGCTCGCCGAGTGTCTGACTTCCTTCCCCGCTGTCTTGGAGACATTTCAAACTTCATCAATCAAGGAGTCGACATTAATTCCTCCTCCTCCTCCTTTCGAGCAAATCTTCCCCAGCCTCCAGCCCGACGCCTCCACCCTTCAGAGACCCGGGAGCCAAAAGCAAGCCGAAGATGGGCCTGCTCTGCTGCCACCGCCACCGCTCCCCACCGCCCCCCCCAGCCCCCGAGTTCCCCTGGATGAAAGAGAAGAAATCCGCCAAGAAACCCAGCCAATCCGCCACGTCTCCTTCCCCGGCCGCCTCCTCGGTCCCGGCCTCGGGGGTCGGATCGCCTGCAGGTCGGTAAGCATGTTGGGGGTGGGGTGGGTGCAGTTAGAAGACAGAGGGAGAACGAGCAGCGGGGGAGGCAAAAAAAAAAAAAATGTGGCAAGCCTGTTGGGGTTCCCTTGCTCGGTCGATTCCCGGGGTGGGGAAACAGAATATCCCGCTGAGGTTCAGGCCTGGCCGCTGCCAGATATTTTTTTCCTACAGTAGATTTGGAAACCGATTGGGGAAGAGCTTTTTCTATGGTAGAAGAAATGGATTCGATTGAGGTTTTTACCCAGATCTGTGTAGAGGAATGAGTGTTTCTGGGAATGAATCGGAGGGCAGGAAAAGATGCGATCCTCCTCCGTCTCCCAACCCGAAGAGGGCGAATTTGAGAGCTAGAAAGGAAAAGGGAGTGAAGAACAACCTTTATTAAACTTCTCCCCGTGTTAAGTTGGAAAGTTCACTGGGAAGGGGGGATCTGAGATTCTAGGAGCGAAACGGCTCCCCGCCCCCCTATGTGGCCCGTGGGCGGCTCTGAATGCCTGGCCCTGACCCGGGCCAGGGCTGCCAGCGAGGGAGGGAGCGGAAAGAACCAAAGATCTGTGAGAGCAAGCTGTTTTGGTGGAGATGGGGGTTGGGAAAGGGAGGCTCCTGATACTGTTTTTGGCGGATGGGGTAGTCTTGATCTCAGCTGAACTGAAGTTGGGATGAAGACACGACCCGCTGTGACGCCCAGCCTGCTTTCCTATAGATGGCCCGGGACTGCCGGAGGCGGGCGGTGGCGGGGCGCGCAGGCTGCGCACCGCCTACACCAACACGCAGCTGCTGGAGCTGGAGAAGGAATTTCATTTTAACAAGTACCTGTGCCGGCCTCGCCGGGTCGAGATCGCGGCCTTGCTGGACCTCACCGAAAGGCAGGTCAAAGTCTGGTTCCAGAACCGGCGCATGAAGCACAAGAGGCAGACGCAGCACCGAGAACCGCTTGACGTGGAGCCAGTCTGTCCGGGTGTCCTAGAGGAAACTGGCGACCCAGCTGAGGAGCCAACGGCCAGCCCGGGCGGCCCCTCCGTTTCTCGTGTGGTGAGGGAAGCCTGCCTTTACCCCGCTGAAGTCGTGCCGGGACCCCCAGGCCCTGAGCCTTTGGCAGCTCACTTGGAGGGTACGGGTGCGCGGAGCCCGGACCGCGCCCTGCGCAGAGCCGGAGGCCTGGAGCCGGAGTCATTGCTAGAAGACGCCTTTCCAGAGCGGCAGGATTCACCTTTCCTGCCAGACCTCAACTTCTTTGCCGCCGATTCTTGTCTCCAGCTGTCCGGAGGCCTTTCCCCCAGCCGACAGGGCTCGCTCGACAGCCCAGTCCCTTTTTCCGAGGAAGAGCTGGACTTCTTCACGAGCACGCTTTGTGCCATCGACCTGCAGTTTCCCTAATCCGTTTCCTTCCCCGACCCTTTTCGCCCCCGCCCTCCACTGCGTCTGTTGGAAAAATCGAGCTTCTTCCACCCCCAGTCGCATTTACCTATGTGTTTTGCTAAAATTCAGGTATTATTGAATTAGCATTTAATCTCCCTTTTTATGTTTCTCTTTTTAAAATCACACAGAAAAACTCCGTTTGTTAGACTACTTCCAACGAAATCTCAGGAATAATTAAACTCCAGGGGGGCTTTCTTAAAAGGAACTAGAGGGACCTATTTTCCTCCCTTTTTTAAGTTTTAGACTGTAGTTTATTTATTAAAATTCTTTAATAATAGGAAAA
>JAJEJO010002462.1:202229-253286 GCA_020662805.1 Glaucomys volans
GGGAAAGTATTTATTGTACATTATTTTCATAGATTAAATAAAACGTCTTTATAATACGAAAACGAGTGTTTGTGTTGGGACCCAGCCTTTTCCCGGTCCCCAAGGCCTCTTGTCCCTTCTCCAGGACCCAAATGTGGTTGGTCTCATTCAGCGGCCCAAGCCTCGGCAAAGCCCGGGTGGTACAAAGGTAGCTCCGTTTGTTGGCCATTTCTTGGCCCGAGACTCCAGGACGAGTTGGGGGTTTGCTTGGTTACCTTCTTGTCTCCATACTGCCAAGGTCTTGCGTGGATGTTCCCTGGGCCTCTGTTTAGAAAAAAAGGTGGACGGGTGGAGAGAGAGGGTGTGCTGTGAACAGAAGAGGATGCAAGGAAGGAAGCCTTGGGGACAAGCCTCCGGGCTGTTGGGGAAGCAGAGGTTTTACTTAATTAGGAGGGGTCCAAGGGCTTCCCAAATTTGGTGCCCTAAGCCAGTGGAGGGGCTTTATTCGGAACTTCAGAAGCCTGGGGACAGGAGGCCTGGGATGTGGAGCCGGACTTCCTAGGGGCTGTAGGTGGCCAAAGAGGGGAGAAGTAGTCGGGGATTTTCTTGAGAAGCAGAGCCTGTTGTCCAGAAATGGTAACAACTGGCCTCCAAGTGGGTAAGAAAAGAGGCCGGCTGAGAAATGCGGCGCGGCTGAATACCGAGGTTCCTAGTGTGCGCTGTCAACCCGGGCTCCTGGGAATGGGAGAGCATCCTAAGAGCAGCGGAGCTGCAGGCCCGGGCAGCATCGGAAGGCGTTCAGGGAAGGAAGGAGTAGCGAGGAGAATGGGAGGGAGATGGGGAAGCAAGGAAGATGCTCAAAATGGCGCTGGGGCCAGGCAGCGAAGAAGGCGAGGGAAGAGACTGGCGGCCATGACAGCCGCTGCGGGATGCGCGCGCGGGGTCCAGCCCGGGTCGCCCCCACCTTCTCCCTGCGGGAGCCTCCAGACCACGGGGAAGAAAAGAGAGCCTGGGAGCTGGCTTTTTTTTTTTTTTTTTTTTTTTTTTCTTTTTAATGAGCCCAACGGATGCTGAGAGGGCGAGATGGAAGGAGAATCTGTGTGGGTGTGGGAAGAGGGATGACAAGCGGCGGTCTTGGGGCCCGGGTCCGCCTGGCTGAGTGTGACTTTTGATCATTCGCTCTGGGATTTGAAGCCCGGCCAGAGCTTTCTCCAAATGCAGACCCACCTGTCTTGGCCAACAACTTCATTTAGCTTCTCAACACCACTTCCTACACCCCCGCCCCCACCCCCATACACCGCGCCCTTCCTGGCTCCCTTGCAAAGCCGGTGAGCGCGCTGCAAGGATCGATCTTCCCCATCTGCTTCCTGGTTTGTTCTCGCGAACATAGAGATTTAAAGGACCCTGGAAAGCCATTCATCCTCCTTCGGTTTATTTAATATTTCTCCGGCTCAGAAACAGACACCGCGGGGCTACCTCCCTGGCAGATGCTGCAGTTCTCTGAAAGCAGTTTATTTCCTTGGGCCTCTCAGACTTTCCCCTGAACCAGCAGGACGGGGACTTGGAGTACCAGGCACCGAGAGGCAGCAACTGTCAGGATAAGCCAGGAGCCAGCCTAGGTCGTGACATATAGGACTAGGCAGGCCCAATGAGTATTTCTTTAACCGGCCCCTCCGTGCAGGAAGTACACATATTTTATTCAGCTGGAATTTAATCCCTTAAACTGTCTTAATATAGAATTCATCTCGTGCATTAAATAATCTTATGTCATGTTAAATTGCACTTATTTCTTTCATAAATAAATTAATATAGAACAATTAGATGTGTTATTGTAATAATATCGTGTATCTTATTAGTTTATTTTCCCTCATAAAATATATAGGTATGAAATAAATTCAATATATTAAAGTAATAATACACAGCTTATTGGCTTGTGTGTTTATTTTCCCCATAAATAAGTGAATATACAATATATTAAAACCACACTATACATCTCATTGGGCTGTGTGTTTATTTCTCCATAAAATATGCCCACAGGCAGTGTTTAACATCTTAAAAATCACAGCACATAAGCCCTCTCTACACCAGCAAAATGAAAGAGACATTTCAGCAGGAGCTTTGATTTCTGTGGACAGCCAAACTAGATAATTTGGTCTAATTAAAAACGCTCTTGCAGTTATAGCAGGTTGTTACAAAGATCAAGAATACCAGAAGGATCTCACTAATTAACCACCTTCCAGCTTTCTTTGGTCAAAAGGAGAGCACCCTTTATCAATGACAAAAAATGCAGGAGCTGCTCTGCTGGAGAGAAACCCCACCCAAGGATCATGGTCTGCAATAGTCAGGGGGCTCTGAGGCTCCCATGCTGTAGAGTCTGGCTACTCCATGGACCAGCAGCATCATCGGCATTACCTCTGAGATAGTTAGAAATGCAGAACCTTAGGCCCCACTCCAGACCTGCTAAATCAGAATCTGCAATTTAGCAAGCCCCTAAGTGATTTATAGGTATACTAAAGTTTGAGAAGAACTGCTAGATCACAGTGCCACTTTGCTTCTTGACTTCCTCCATGCTTGAGAATTTTAAATCTATTTTAAGTGACCACCTCCTTCCAATCCTTTAAACCCAAACCAGTAACCCAAAGGGCAGGGAATTTCAGCTGCTGCCTGCATTAGTCCTGATTCCTCCTGCCAAATGACTGGAGAGCCAGGAGAGTCCAGCCAAAGACTGAATCTACATGTTTAGATTTATGCATTTCCAGTTTCCTGGGGGTGAGAAGTTTCCAATCTAGGAAAATCAGGAGGTTTAGCATTTCCTTTGGCTAATTATTGGAGAGGAGTTGGAATTCTTTTTACAGGAAACAAACAAGGCTTTCTGTATCTCTCCGTTAACAAACTCACCATCTCTGGTGATACCAGCAAAGAATAAAGAGACAATGTATTTCCAGGAGGAAATGACCTCCATCTTCAATCAACCCTCCCAAGCTAATGAAAAATTCAAGGGAATGCTTACCAATGTAGGATTCATAAAGAAATGGGATTTAGAATGTTTGTGTTCCAAATAATCTCCTTTCTGCTGTTTCATCTCTGGAGTCAACCTCTTTAAGTAGAGCTTTAACAGTTGACAATAGAGAAGGAAGGGAAGAGTAGTTCCCAGGTGGGGCAGTACACCTGTCCATGGCAGTAGGCTACAGGACAGTGCCAGGCAGATATGTGCCACTCACTTATCCTATTCTGATTAGGGCAGGGCTTCTCTTGGGTCAGGACCAATCGTAAGTGGTCTGTAGCATAGACAGTTTATAAAATGACTGTGGTTGGACTGGGAAGGTTTCAGTGCAGACCAGAAAGTTGCAGGTCAATCTGCCCTACTCTTGGTGAATCATTCTTATAAGAAGAATGGCTCATTAATATTATGGTAAAAGAAAGGATCATTTGATCAAAGAATGACATGCAATTGTGATAACCTGGAGTCATTTTTTTAAAAAAAGTTAATTTATGCCTGGTCAAGTCTCCTCCCCTTTCTTTTTTTTGATACTTAGGTTCCGATTGTGGAGTTTTGCGGTGCTGGGGATTGAACCGAGGGCCTTGGGCTTAAGAGGCAAGCACTCTACCAACTGAGCTATATCCCCAGCCCCAGTCTCCTCCCCTTTCTGAACCTCAGTTTCTCTATCTATGATGGGAGTTGAAGAATTAAATATTTCCAATGTACTCTGCATTAATATATGCCAAAAGTATATTTGTTAGTTTTCACAGTCCATTAAATATTTATTATGTTTGGATTTACATGCTCTTGGTGTTTGATAATAACCTACCTCCCACTTTTCCTGATTGGGACCATTTTAACAGACTTTAATTTGTATCTTTACACACAAAATCACACCCCCAATCATTATAAGAGTAGGGAGAGAAATCTTTTCAACAAGCATGTCATTGGGTGCAGTGCTATGTGCCAGGAGTTCAATAAATATGAGTATACAGAAGTGTCCTAGCCAAGTTTCTCTCTGGCTTTCATCCTCTGCCACCTTCCTCAGTGTTAGGCTATATTTATTCTTGTTTAAAAGAGAGGAGGCTGTTTTGTATAAAAGAGTCACCAAACTTCTTATTTGACATGGTGTAGCAGATTTTATCTGGTTACTGGGCATCAGAGCATAGTCACAAATTCTGCGTTTCCTTAAACAGCCCTGCTGAATTCCACTAACCACTTTTCCTCCAGGTCTCTGACAAGTACTGGTCCCACTGCATAGCTCTTTGAATAAGTTTTTAGTCAAGAGCATGTCCTCACTCTGCAGAAGGTAACTTCTAGGGTCTCTGTTCATCTCCTTTGTTGTGGCTGTTGTAGCCCAGATCCTACATTGACTTCTCCAGCCCAGTTCTGCTTTCCTGCCCACATGCTCTTTCCACTCCCAGTGCTAAAGAAGGTAGTTAGAGCCTGAAGGAAATCCAACGAACTACTTTCCTCAGTGGAGAGTGAATAGTGGGGTGAATAGTTGGGGTGTAGCTCAGTGATAGAGCCCTTGCCTATCTCTAGCATGCTAGAGGCCCTGGGTAAAACAACACCTTCCCTAATTCCCAACCACCACAGGAAAGTCACAGTATGAATAGTCATTCAGATCCAAATTCAGCAATCAGGGTAGTGAATGTAGCTCAGTAGTAGTAGAACACTTGCCTAGCGTGTGTGAGGCCCTGAGTTCAATCCTCAGCACTGAAAAAAAAAATCCCAATCATTATTTAATCATGCCTCCAATCATTCACTCCAGATGAAAGTTTGCATCCTGTTGATTTATCCAGATCCCAGAAGTCAGGTTCAAACCTTCCCCCTCTGGAAAGAACATTTAAGCCTCAAGAAAGAAGAGATAACTTCCTCCCTAGATAACTTTACCCAAATAGTAGGAAGATCAGGAAGGCATTTCTAATATTCAACTGTAAAACTTTCAGGTATAATTTTATTAATTTGGGTGTCTTTGTAGACATTACAGATTAGGCTTTAGTTCTCAAAAAAAAATATTCAGCTTAGAAGAAAATTATTTGCCCCAATAAGTCAACCTACTCCATCCTCAATGAAATTTGCACATGATAAAGTACATATTATATAGTATATGGTGATATGTTACATAAAAGAATAGCATATATGCTATTCTCCTATTGCATATTTCCATATTTAACATGCTAGCTATTGAAAAAAAGAAGACTGACTCATACTATTTTGGAATGGTCACATAATGTTAGCATCATGCATGTATAGAGTTTTCTATGGTTTATGTTTTCTTGTTTGCTTTAATTGTAATAATAATGCAGGAAATTTAGTAGTGTTAAACACATTGTTCTAGGGGACTAAGACTCAGAGAAGTTAAGAAACTTGTCTAGCATTGAGGACACAGATCAGTGATCAGTGGCAAAACATTTGCCTAGTGTATGTGAGAGGCCCTGGGTTCAATCAGAGAGAGAGAGAGGAGAGAGAGAGAGAAAGAAAGAACTCTTTGAGGGCCATAATGCTAAGAAATGGTCAAACAAGGACTTGAACCCAAGTATCCTGGCCCCAAACTTAGTATTCATGTCATTATAATATGCACTGTCCATAGTCTAAGGTTCTAAATCAGATTCATGACAGTTTAATTATCTGATATTAAAAGAAACAATAGTGAATTCAGATTCCATTTTTCCTCTCACAGTAACAAGAAGCCATCTCTTGGAAAAAATTATAACCCTGGATATCCTTCTAGTTTTGAAGCTCCAAGCTTTGGTCTTGGTTTTGGACTACCAAAATTTGAACTGAGGAGAGCACATGGAAAACCTTGAGGCCTAATGAAAGAACTGTTCCTGCCAACCTTCCAATCTAAGAGTTGCCTCCACAGAAAGGACCAGAAAGGTGCAAACTTCTTCCTCCACTCCCTCTGTACTGGGGATTGAATCCAGGGGTGCTTTACACTGAACTACATCCCCAGGTCCCCAGTCTTTTTAATTTTTTTTTCTTTTTTTGAGACAGGATCTCCCTAAGTTGTCCAGGCTGGACTTGAACTTTCAGTCCTCCTGCCTTGTTCTCCTGAGGAGAGCAGCTGGCAGAATCTGGGTGCAAACTTCTAACACATCCCTATTGTGATTAGAATGGTTTCCTCTGTCTGTATTCTTAGCATAAGGGCCAAAAATCCTCCAAGATAGTTTCAGTTCTAAACATGCTGTGTTTTCTATGTATATGTGTAAACTGATCATACAAACAAGGAAATCAACTTTAGGAGAGTTGGGGACCAGATCTGTTTGTTTCTCCCAGGGCTTTTTATTGGTGTGTGTGTGTGGGGGGTGCAGTAGAGATTGAGCCCAGGGCCTCATTCATGCTGAGCAGGCAATCTACTACCTGACTTATATCACCAACCCTCCCAGTCCTTTGAGGTCGTGCTGGGAAAGCCAATAGGAATTTTGGAAAGTTTTAATGTACCTGCAATAAGAAGAAAGGTGGTGAAATTCAGGGATGTATTGGAGTGCATAGTGAATTTGAAGAATGGAAATCAAAGTAATTGCTGCCATTGACAATATAATTTGAGGTACTTTTTATTTTCTTTCTTCCCTTCCTTTCTTCATCCCTTCCTTCTTCCCTCTCTTTCTTTCTTTTGATTTCCTTTCTTTAATACTAGGGATCAAATCCAGGGCCTCATGCATGCTAGGAGGGTGCTGTCTACTGAACTATGCCCCCAGTCCCTCTCTTTTCTTTCTGTCAATAATGACAGATTGTTGGTGACTTCAGCTGCTATAGGAGTGCATTTCCTCTACTCCTAGATGGATTTGCACAGTTTTATCAAACAGATTTGGATTTTACTTTTTCCTTTAGACTTAAGTTGGACCCTTAATTAGGAGGGCAAGGGATGGGGTGAGAAGGTTCTCCCTGGAATGAAGGAAAGGTAGAGTGAAATCTCATCAGAAGCAGGGCAACCAGGTCAGATATAAGCCTTGCTCAGACTTGGTGTTAGAAGACAAACCCTAATTCCCTACACCTGAAGGTCTCAGCTTCTGTGAAAGCCATCTTAAAATGAGAAGAAAGGCTGGGTGCTATAGCACCATCCTCTAATTCTAGAGGGTCCAGAGGCTGAGGCAGGAGGATTCCAAGTTTGAGGGCAGCCTCAACAACTTATTGAGGCCCTAAGCAACTTAGTGAGTCTGGTACCCTGTTCCAAAATTAGAAAATAAGAAATAAAAAGGACTCAGGATACAGCTCAGTGGTAAAGTGCCCCGGGGTTCTATCATCATTACTTATAAAAGTAAGTGAGTGAATGAATGAACAAACAAACAAACAAACAAATAAAAACTTGGGATTAGCTACAAACTTTTTCCCCAAGAGGTGGAATAGAAAGAAATCTGCTCACTCCCATCTCAATAATCCTTTTCTCTTCAATCCTTCTGCACACCACCCTCCCCATCTCAATTCCTTCTTTTGTCTGCCCTCATCCCTTTGACACATGAACATTCTCTCACCCTCCCCCATTGCATCTCTCTTAAAGAAGTTAGGAACTGGTTTCCCTGCCCACAAATTGTCTGTGTCTGAAGAAGAAGAACACCTGTGAGGAGGGAAGTGGGACAGGAGTTCTGTGAAGTGCTCTGAGCTCTTTCCTAGTTGGGGGCTAAGGGAGCTCACAGTTATTAGGGAAGAAAAAAGCAGTGTGATTCTGGAGATATAGAGTAGAAAGCAGGAGGGGCAATTATAGAAACAGATAAGGACAAGGAGGAGGAATGGGGGCCAGAAGATGGAGACACAGAAATTAAGAGAAAGAACTTTGGAGGCCTTTGTGGAGGAATGAGTGCAAACCCTGCCCTTCTGGGGGTGGGGAAACCTGAGAAGTTTTGAAGGTCCTCGTGAGCCTGTACCACCTGCTTCCCCTTCCTCTCCTGAGCTCACTTGTTTACAGAAATCCCTCCCTGAACTCCTGCCCTCCTGGACTTGCCCTAACTCTGGCCCCCGGACTCTGGTCAGGCAGACACCCTGACAGGTTACAAATGAGTGTGGGTGTTGGATTTCTCCAAGCTCTTGTCCTCAGAGTCTGGAGGAGGAGAAGGAGAATCAATGGGCGTCTACTTAAGAGCTCTTCTAGTTTCATCCAGGGTCTGGGAGAGCAAGTAAGGCACTTCCTGTTATTCTTCCCCAACCCTAGCTCAACAGACACACTGAGCAGAAAGGGGTGAGGCTTCACTCCTTTCCCTTAGAAATGAGAGTCCCAGCTGGGAATGAGAGTCCCAGCTGGGTGCAGAGGCATGCCTATAATTCCAACAACCCAGGAGACTGAAGCAAAAGGGTCATGAGTTCGAGGCCAGTCTCAGCAATTTAGCAAGTCCCTAAGCAACTTAGTGAGCCCGTGTTTCAAAGCAAAAATTAAAAGGGCTGGGGACTTAGCTCAATGGTAGAGGGCCCCTGGGTTCAATCCCTAGTAGGAAAAAAAAAAAAAAAAAAAAAAAAAAAAAGAAGTCAAAGTAGTCCCAGGTCCTCTGCACTGATTTTCCCATTCTCTGAGAAAACTTCCTTTATATATTCTGGAACATTCGTGGAAATTTGAGTAATCTTCAACACTTAATTGGTATTGAATTTATGGATTTGTGGCTAGGGATTTTTTTTAAAAGGACATGAAGGGTGGTGAAGGAGAGAGGGATAGGAGGGAAACAGAGTGCAGGGCCTCCCCTAGTCTTAAACATTTGGGAAAGAAAATAAAAATCTCCCTCCTTTTCACCCCCCTGTAAACATCACCTAGCTCTGCTCATTCTGGCTCTCTGGAGAGATATAGGGAGTTATTTAAGTCTGAGTGAGTGAGCCAGCTACAGCTATGGATGGCTAGAGAGAGGATAAATACATCTAGCGAGATGAGTTGATGGATAGGTAGGGAACGAATATAAATATGGAGAGAGATGGACGAACTGAGAGATGGATTGAGACAGAGAGAATATAAAGAGAGGCTGAGGGAGAGAAATGGATGCGTGAATGAGGAGAGAGCATTTATGCAGAGAGATGGAGAGAGGAATGGGGTGTTTTTTCATCCTCTTCTCCACATCTCTATAGTCCTTGCTCCCTTGAAATGCCATTTTCCCACCCCTTGCTTAATGAATTCTTCCTCTGGATTCTAGACCCTGCCTCACACCCTTAGGTGTTTTCCCACCCCACCCCACCCCCTCTTCACAGTCATCCATTTGGCCCAAGATAACATACCTCACCCCGCTGTCCTAGCCCATCACCCCAAGACAAATTGGGAGAAGGAAACCCAGAGTGGGAATTCTGAGCAAAGTAAAGAAGCTAGGTTCCCCATTTCCAGGTCTATAGCCTTGGGGGGAGGCTTCTTTTAGGGGTGGGAAGATCCAGGGGCAGCTGGGTTGAATTTGTCCAAATCTAATAACCCAGAGCCTATTGAAGGCCTTGGGGGTTGGGAGGGGAGAAAAGTCTTGAATATTCTTCAAACTTTCCCCCCCTCTCCCTCTGGTCCCTTCTTTCCAAAAGTCTTTGAAGAAAGATGTTTTTGACGCTTCCATGTCGCTCTCAGATGGATGGGCTGCCGGTGATTGAAGTGTCTTTGTCATGCTAATGCTTGGGGGCTGATGGATGGGCGCTGGGGCTGCCAAACTCTGGCCCGCTTTGCCCATTGGCCTGGGAGAGATCACATGTGCCCCCCCACCCCCACTCCCTACCCCTTTCCTAGGGGAGCGCTGGCCCAGGCGATCTGGCCCAGGCCATGGATGCAAGCCTCATCGCTGTGACATACTGCCGAAAGGTTGTAGGGCAAGAGGGTGTCTCCCCGAAAAGGGCCGACCCTCCTGCGGCCTCAACGCATGGACTATAATAGGATGAACTCCTTTTTAGAGTACCCACTCTGTAACCGGGGACCTAACGCCTACAGCGCCCACAGCGCCCCAACCTCCTTCTCCCCCAGTTCGGCTCCTGCCATTGACAGCTACGCAGGCGAGGGCCGCTATGGCGGGGGACTGCCCAGTCCCGTGTTGCAGCAGAACTCGGGCTATCCCGTCCAGCAGCCGCCTTCAGCGTTGGGGGTGCCCTTCCCCAGCTCCGCGCCCTCGGGGTATGCCCCGGCCGCCTGCAGTCCCAGCTATGGGCCTTCCCAATACTACCCTTTGGGTCAATCGGAAGGAGATGGAGGCTATTTTCATCCGTCGAGCTATGCTGCCCAGCTAGGGGGCTTGCCCGACGGCTACGGAGCGGGTGGAGCCGGCCCCGGGCCATATCCTCCGCCACAGCCCCCTTATGGGAACGAGCAGACCGCGAGCTTTGCACCGGCCTACGCTGATCTCCTCTCGGAGGACAAGGAATCGTCATCTTGCGCGTCAGAATCCAGCACCCCCACGGCCCGGACCTTCGACTGGATGAAGGTTAAGAGGAACCCACCCAAGACAGGTAGGGCTCAGATGTGGCCGCCCCCTCTTCCCGGCCCAAGGCAGTTTAGTTGTCCCTGCACTGAGGTGTCTTGGTCCCTGGCTGGGTTCTTTTCTCTCAGCCGCTCTGGTAGAGTCAGGTAAGTGTATTCCTCCAAATCAGTGAGATCTTCCCATCTAGCAAGTGCAGGGCCACCCCCAAGAGCAGGTCTCCATACACATCCCACTTCCTGATCTGTTCGCCCAGCATGGGGGCCCAGGACCTGCTGCGTTGGGCTGGGGGTGGAAGAATGGGGAAGGTTGCTCCAGATTTGAAGATCACCACCGGGCTGCCTGGTGATCCGTAGGGACGTTGAGCACTGTGGACAGAATGGTGAATGAGGGTGCAGAGCTGGACTGGGAGGAGCGGAGGGGAGGGAGAGAGGTGAGAGAACTGACGTGGCCTTTCTTCCCGCCCCGCCCCTAGCGAAGGTGTCGGAGCTGGGACTGGGCGCGACCGGCGGCCTCCGCACCAACTTCACCACGCGGCAGCTGACTGAGCTGGAGAAAGAGTTCCATTTCAACAAGTACCTGAGCCGGGCCCGGAGGGTGGAGATTGCTGCCACCCTGGAGCTCAATGAAACGCAGGTCAAGATTTGGTTCCAGAACCGGCGCATGAAGCAGAAGAAGCGCGAACGAGAGGGTAGCCGGGTACCCCCAGCTCCTCCAGGTTGCCCCAAGGAAGCAGCCGGAGATGCCTCCGACCAGTCGACAGGCACCTCCCCGGAAGCCTCGCCCAGTTCCATCACCTCCTGAACTGAACTTTCCCATCCATGGGCCTTCCACCACTGGAGAGCCCTAGTCCAGCCCTCCTCTTGTCCTTCCTCAACTTCATTGTCCTGGTGATCCTTGCCAAGACTTGGACACCAGTTTAGATGGGGATGGGGACTGGGAAAGGGGGGATTGATGGCTTGGGGATCAGGACTGGGACCTGAGAAATACCCAACCTGTCAAAGGTGGAGAGACTGGATGGGCTTCCCCCTGACTTTGATCTGGGGATCCACTCAAGCATGAGTGAGGGTGAGAGCCAGCCCATCCTCCTGGGTTCTCCTTTCCCTTCCAACTTCGGTCTATTCAGTTCAGTGCCTTTAAGTTTTGAGGATGCTCCTCATGCACTCTTATCCTAACTTCCCTTTCTAGGCCTGGAATAGAGAGAAGGACTTGAATTTTCTTATGTGGGTGGTATTTGAGTGCAGATGTATTATTATCAGCAACCCTTAATCTCAGTCCTTAATACAGTCACCCGCAGACTACAATAACACCAGCTCCCTTGTGACAGACCAAAAAGCCCCCTATCTAACCCTATTAACCCTCTCCTGGCACATTTGTATTGCACTAACACAGCCTCCAGAGGTTGTTTTCTGAGACCTGCCTCCTCCCATTAACGACCTCATTACTAAATCACCAAAGTGTTTTGGAACTTGGTCTGTCAGAGACTTCTGGAATACTGTGCAAGGCCTGCCCTCAGGAAGCCTCAACCAGGAAGGCACAGGCATGCCCCCACTACATTCCCCCTATTTATTGCCTCCTGGAAAACCCAGGAATCTCTTTCCCATCTCCATCACTACCCTGGGGGTCTTCCCCTACTTTAAGGCATACCTCCCTATCCCAGGGAGGCTCAGGTATAGTGAGAACTCTCAGCAACTGCAAGCATTTCTCTGAACTTTGGAGATATTCATTTCTCTGAACCTTGGAGACAGCGGAGATGCCATTTGAGTTTCTGGAAAACTGAGCCCCAAATAAACCAGGTTCTCTCTGTACCTCTAACTACCTCATTTCAATAAAGTCTGTGTTTTCTCCTGCTTCCTTCTTGGTTCTGTTCCTCCCTTAAACTTCATGAGTCCTGGGGAGGAAGGAGGTGAGGAAAGAGTTGGTGCTGGCTGGTTGGGTTGGAAAGAGCTGAGGTTTGTCTCAGCTGGATACAGAGAAGGCATTACTGGAGGTGGGCTTAAGGTGAATTGGGCCTCAGGCACCCAGGTCCAGCAGTGCTTAGTCCACTGTACATTGGGAGAACCAGGAAAAATGGAGAAAGCAGAGGGGTGAGACAGTACTGAGATGTTCTTGAGAGAAAGGCAGGAATAGAGAACAGATCTGTTTGCAGAGGACAAAAAGCTGGAGTAAGAGGAGGAGGAAATGTGGGGGAAAGCAGAGGAAACTGCACCCTTTCCCTTTCCCCAACTCTCTGCTGCCCAGAACTAGGCCTGGCAGACATGGACCCCAGGAAATCGTTGCTGAAGGAGTGAAGCAGGATCGGGATGAAGTTGTGTGATGCCTTCCCTCTTATCCTTGTTCAGGGATAGGATGGGTCGCTGACACACAAATACACACACTCCCCTCAAGCCGCGTCCTTCCAAACAGCGACTCAACCGGACTTCGGGAGTCTTAGTAGTGGCTCGAGTCCGGTCACAGCCGGCTCCCCTTCAAGCCTTCAAACGCTTTTCCGCCGGGGCTCAAGGTGAACGCCCTCAGTCTCAGGGCGTTGGACCGCAGGAAGGAGGTGGCCGCGAAAGGGCCGCTCGGGTGGGGTGCGGGCCCAGGGAGGTGGCCCGAGATGCAGTGGGGGAAGGCCGCCGAGGTAACCGGCGCTGACCTTTTTACCTCCAAGCCTCTGGGCTTTCCAAACAAGCCAGCGGCGCGCCCGCGGGGGCAGCTATTGTCTCTGGGCTGGTCCCACTGGCAGACCTTTGGTGGGCGGAGGCCGGGAGCCTCAGGAAGCTCTGCAGCGGCCAACAAACCGCCATCGCTCACTCGCCTGGCGGTGCCTTGGAAATGACGCGGGTCTCTGGGCTCCAGGCCCAGGTTTATTGATTCCGGTTACCCTGGGAGCTCCTCTACCTAGGGCCAGGACAGCACCGCTGGGGGCCGGGGGCGTCTTATCCAGCTCCCCCTCCCGCAATTTGTTTAATTCGCGACCCTTTGAAAGGAAGAGAGGCAGAGGGACATGTGCATGGAGTGTACATAAGCAACGCCAAGCATTTGCTTCCTCATGAAATTGGTGTCAGCGTTATCAATAATTGACAGCCCAGCTGGAGAGGAAGAGAGGTATTTTGCAAGAGGAAGTCCAGTTTTCCCAGGGGCTGCTTTCTTACCCTCTGTCTTAAAAATAAAATAAAATAAAATAAAATAAAATAAAATAAAATAAAATAAATCTCTATTAACTGCTTTTCTGCATTTAATAGAAATAGCCTCCAAGTTTGGCTTCCCCAAAGGCAACCTTGGCAGAGGGGACAGAGCAAGTGTCTTTGGGAACAAAACTTCCCTTGCTTGGAGCCAGTTAATATGAGCTGGTAGAGCCTTCTGGTTGAGGAATTTGTAGATCCTATCAACTTTATCTACTTTGGACAGGTGGACAGAAAGGCCCCAGGAGGAAGGTCCAGTGGTTAGAGCAAAGTTGGATCATAAGGATGGTGGAGCAGGGTCTCAGACTGGGAGTGACAGGTCCTGAGGGAGGGGCAGTGGGAGGGGTCAGGAGAAAAAGGAGAAGGCTGTTGCATTTGATTTTTGGTCATAGAAGAAGGAACCATCAGATTCCTCCAGGGAAGGTTCAGGGGCAAATCAATTCTTCATTAACACAAAGACAGGCTCAACATAATCCACAATGAATCAGCCTCCCATCTCTTTAGCATAAGATTCAGGTCTCCTCCGGATTTTGCACTCTCCTGCTTGAATCACACTTTCAATCTAAATACCCCCCAACAGATGTACAGAAAGACATTTATTTGGAAGAAGAAAAGATCACTGCATATTTTTCTACCATTAATAGCAATGGAGAGGTTGATAAACAAAAACATCGTTTGCTCCAATTGACCCAAATACAAGGGCTTCATTGAACTTTCCAGAGCAGATGCCAAACGCTTCACTCATAGACTCCTCCATACCTTTTCAGATACAGATTTTTTTGCAAAAATTCAAAACCTCCATTCCCACACTTCCATTTACCAGATCCAGAAAAAAAAATCTCCAGTTTTGAAAATAAAAATAAAAATCTTCAGAGGATTTTTCTTTTTTTGTCTTAGTTCTTCATGGGAAGGAGAATTCTTAGGACTGGTTCAAAGTTTGTCAAGGTTTCTGAGGAACACTGCCCCTAAACCCTGGATGCCAGGTTTGGGGAACACTCACTTGGCCCAACTCACCACACCATCTGTTTCTCAGCCTCAAGTGTGAATTCTCTTTCATTTGCTTTTCCCCTCAGCATTTGTTCTCTCAATGTGAGGTCCTTTGATCTCCTGGACAAGAGAGAGGTTTCTTAAACCCAGAAGTTCCTTTTTAAATTCTGAGCATTTCTTTGTTATGAACATTCATTGTTCCTATGCCACTGGGCTGCTGGTCAGGAGTTGGTGGGATGGGGTGAAAAAGAGAGCATAGATGTGGAGGCTCAGAGAATCTCTGATGACTGAGATGAGAGACATCAAGACTAACCAGAGAGGAGGACCAAGGAGTTGGGAAAAATGTTCAGAACACCTGTGGTTCAAATCTAAGTCCTGCACCCAACCAATTATTATCATTGTTTGCATACATATGTTTGCTTCCCTTTCTGTAATCCCCAATCTGCCCACATCTCACACTCTTATCTTGCTTGATCCCTGTTGGTGTATGGGGCTAGAGACAGGTAGAGAGATTCCCTTCTCAGCTGCTGAGAATACTTTAGGTCATCTGGCTGAGATCCCTCCTTTTTTCTGGTCCCATAGAAGAGGAGAGCTGTATTGGACTCAAACTCTTCTCCTCCCTTTTGTGCTATGGGAAAATTGACAAGAAATCTTGAAGGCAGATACTTCAATTTCCTGATTAGCACTGTGAAGGGCAAGGGTTCTGAACTATGATTTAATTTTCAGTGTAGTCCCCTTGTATTACCTGGGTGATCTCTGCTAATCAACTGCTTGGGCTTTCATTTCTCCAAGCATAAAATGGAAGATGTTGAAGACTAAACGATAAATATTGAAAGTACTTAGAATACCTCCTGGCATATGGCTAAAGGTCCAGTAGAAAGTTCCTGTTTCCTATATTCACAAAAGACATTTTTTGTTTGTATTTGTGTGTTTGTTTCTTACTAGGGATTGAACCTTAGGCACTGAGCTACGTCTCCAACCCTTTTAATTTTTTATTTTGAAACAGGGTCTCACTGAGTTACTTAGGGCCTTGCTAAATTGCTGAGGCTGGCTTTGAACTTGTGATCCATCTGCTTCAGCCTCCTAAATTGCTGGGATTACAGGTGTGTGCCACTGTACCCAACCACAAAAGACACTTTTTTTTTTGTTCTAATTAGTTATACATGACAGCAGAATGCATTTTGATTCATTGTACATGAATGGAGCACAATTTTTCATTTCTCTGGTTGTACATACCATTTGTGTGATCACACATGTACCTTGGGTAATGATAAAAGACATTTTTGTTTTGTTTTGTTTTGTTTTGTTTTGTTTTGGAACCAGAGATCGAACTCGGGACACTCGGCCACTGAGCCACATCCCCAGCCCTATTTTGTATTTTATTTAGAGACAGGGTCTCACTGAGTTGCTTAGGGCCTCGCTAAGTTGCTGAGGCTGGCTTTGAACTCGCGATCCTCCTGACTCAGCCTCCCAAGTCGCTTGGATTACAGGCGTGCGCCACCACGCCCGGCAAAAGACCTTTTTTGATTGCCTTCTTATCTTATTTTTTTGTCTTGATGTGACCGAAGCAGACATCCTCCAGGATAGAACCCCCTATACTGCACCAGCAGACCCACCTGGCCCCAGAGCTATAGGTCTTGCTGCCAGGGAATAAAACTATCATGAATCATTCTGGGAAGATCCACAGAGTATGGCTTACAGTAAATATGGTAGCAAAGTGAATTTTGTCCTGTTCTTGACAGGACAACCTCATTGTATAACTCTGGGAGCACGAGATTAGCACCCCCTGCAGTTGTACCAGATTTTTTTCTTGATGACTCAATTCTGGCTCCAAGGACTTCTTTGCATGACTTCCATGGTATGACTCAACCACAGTATCCCAGATGCTTCAGTTTTTGCTATTTCCCTGGCTCTGAAAATGCTTTATATAATCAGAGTATGACCTGGTTGGGACAGGAATTGAAGATACAAAATATTTAATGTCCATACACTGAAGAATAGGGAAACCCAAACAACTGCAAACTTGAGCCCAAAGATTGACCACCTGACTCCTCATCTACCATCTTTCTCTTATTTGGAAAAGAAATAGATGCTTGAGAAAAGAATTGCACAGGAAGGCAGGATGCTTGAATTTACTCTACCAAGGACTTCCTTTGAGGCCTTAGGTGAATCACCTTACCTCTCTGGGCCTATTTCCCCTGTATTTAATAGAAGTTGAATTATCTCTTTGCAACTCAACTCATCCTTTCCTCTGAAAATAGAAGAGATAGGTAAGAAGGAATTGAAATGTGGTGGGATATGGAGGGGGACAGGGAAACATCCTGTTGAATATACTCTACTGGCCTAGTAAGAACTGATTAAAATCACTCTCTACATTTCATTCAAGCTCTTAAGATCACTGGCCTGGGTCCAGATTTGTCTGAGCCCTGAAGCCCTTTCTGCCTGAAGGGGAAAAGAGGAAGGAGGGAGATCCAGAAAGCATGTTCCTTAGAGGCCAACTGCTCCCTCCAGTTTACTCTGTCCTGACAGTTTCATTTCAACCCCCACCTTGGAGATGAGGCCACTCAGTATTTACTCAGCCAGAAGGTTTGCCCAGAAGCTTCACCTCCCCAGCCTGCCCTTGCTGGCTCTGCTGTGTCGCCCCCACCCACTTTCCTTCCCGGTTCATGGAGAGTTCAACCCTGGAATGGTTTGCAGCCCCCCACTCTCTGGCCCGGCCCTGTTGGAGCCGCCTGTCCAAGGGATTGCTGAGGCCAGAAGGGCAGGGGAAGGGCCCCAGTCCCGAGGTCATGCCCTGGTCTCTCTGCTCTTGCTGGACCAGCGGCCTGGGCCTCCCAGAGGACAGACAACTCAGTGAATGATTGTCTTTTGGGGAAAGGAGTGCATTGAGATGGACTAAAAATGGAACTTCTGGGTTGGGGAGATGATCCGGGACTTCAGAGGGGTCACATATATACATGTTTTATATGTTATTACTATTATAAACCATATTTTCTAGTAGAGAAGCTTGGTAAATTTGTAAAAGTTTACATTGTTCCTTAAGATGGTAAAAGGGCTAATACAATAAAGAAGTGACATTCGTATACACAGAAGTTGTATGCGTAAACTAATCTTTCACTTCCTGACATTCTAGAATGTAAGATCCATGAAGGCAGGGATTTTTATCTGGTCTTTTTTTCATTGTTCTATTTCTAGTACCCAGAACAATATCTGTCACAAAGAAAATATGCAGAAAATATTTGTTGAATAAATGAATATTGGAGCAAAATTCTTCTGTCTAGGGGATAGATACCCAAGAATAGTGTTCTGAAATGAAGTTTGCTTTCAGATGTTTGACCAATAATATTATCATAACCAATGTACTAATATGAAGATAATAAAAGTAGATTTAGAGGTGGAAGGGGATTTAGGAGGCGTTTTCTTCATCCCTATCTTCCATTAAAGGTACCTGTCTCAAGCAAATGACAGTTCTCACGTATGGTTTTAGGGCAAGTTTGATACAAGGGTTCTCCCACAGAGAGACAACACTCTTGTCTGTTCGTTTGTTTACTTAAGACTTTCTTTACTTTAGCCAGTGTAAACCCAAGAAAAGGCCAAACTTTAGAAATGTAAAGGATTCCAAGGCCCCGTTGGATGTTTATGTAGATAGAAAATGAGTAGAGCTGTCCTGCAGGGAGCTTAAGAGAGATGCATCTGTCCCAAGCAAGCCTTCCTCTCCTCTCCATCTTCCAGCTTCCTCCAGTGTCATGTCAGCCTTACACACCAACGTACCTAGGTTTCATTTTCTCTTTCCAAAAGACACTTGAGTTTTCTTCTCGCTTCCAGGGCCAATAAGGTGAAATCATATAAAGCCATACATAAAGTTTGGGGCCAAAAAGGGGAACACAAGGGGAAGCATTATTTTCCATACCTAACATGCCTTGAGAGCAAGGATGACCATTCCTTGGAAGTTTCACATAGGCCTGTTGGAAGATCACCCAGTCTGGCATGGGTGGTCACTTAACACTACTGGAAATTGTTGGGAACTGATGACTTCCTCCTACTTCTTCTTCTCATGAATGTACACATGGGTATCCAGAGTGGGGACTTGAAAGCCAACTGAAATCAAGCAGAGAGAAAGGCAAAGTTGTCAAGGAAAAGGAAAAGGAAAGTTCACCTGTTCATTCATTCCTTGTACCCCTCCAGGGCTAGATTTTTACATTAGGGACTCCAGAGGGGCAATGAGGCTGGGGGAGGAAATTCCTCAGCAATGACTTGAAGAAAAGCAAGATTGGAGGGGCCAAGACATGGATCTAATGAATTTTGACAGAGTACACTGATTTCTCCCCATTTCAGACTGACCTAAAGCCTTTGGCAGAAACTTTTCCTTTTTGAGATGAGGGGTCTGGTAAAATTTGGACAACAAGGGGAAAATCCTTTAAGATTTATGTCCCTGGATGCATGGGCTGGTAGGTGATGGGAAGAACTATCTCCATTCTTCTCTGGCCCTGAACTTCTTTCCCTTCACTGCCTCCACTTAGTCAGTCTTTTTCAGAACTCAGTCTTCATTCCCCACCTGTGTCAGGAAACATTCTACCCAAGTTGCTGAAGTTGACTAGAAAGAACCCCTGGAAGGTAGGAAGGTACCCTCTTCCCTGGAGGATGGGTGAGGTGGGATGGGTAAAGACAGGATTGTAGCACTTGGGTCTTTATTTAGAACATTCAAATTCAATAATGTGGGTACACTGGAAATGGAAAATTGCTAAAACAACTTTGAAAGGGGCTTATGTCTATAGTCACCCACCTACAGAGCAAATATTTCAAAACTCATTGAAGCTGGGTGTCCTGGGCCACACCTGTAATCCCAGCAACTCTGGAGGCTAAGGCTGAAGGCTTGGAAATTTGAGGCCAGCATGGGTAGCATAGTGAGACCCGGTCTCAAAATAAAAATTAAAAAGGACTGGGAGTGTGGTTCAGTGTAGAGCCTCTGGGTTCAATTTCCCCACTGCATACACACACACACACACACACACACACACACACACACACAGAAACCCATTGAAACCCACACCTTGACACATTCCCACAGACTCTGGCTTCCCTTACCCCTTCACAAACCTGTTTATACTGTAAACAAGCATATTCCCTTCTGTTTCTCACCAGAAACAAACTGACCTGTGCTCAACTTTGCAGAACTGGTCTCCACACAGCCAGAGAAATAGGGCTAAGGGACAGATATTGTTATCTGTGTGGACAGGATCTCTTTTTGTTCTACTCTTTGGAGTTTCTGTTTTGACTGTATGTGCTGCAAAAGGAAACTTCAGAGAAGTATGAGTGGAAAGCAGAATTCTCAGTATAAGAGATGAAAAAAGACAAGGGCCTTTTGCTAAAAATCCTCAGCCTAAACCACCTCTACAAGATTCCCAGTATGGAAATGAAAAGGAGAAGGGACAAAATAGCTCTCCACGGTCCCCAGTATGTAGCTAAACACTTAGGGGAAAAGCAAAAATTGAAATAATGCAGCTGGGTACAGTTGTGCTGCCTGTAATCATAGTGACTCTGGAGGCTGAGGCAGGAGGATCACAAGTTCAAGGCCAGCCACAGCAACTTAGCAAGGCCCTAAGCAACTCAGCCCCTGCCTCAAAATAAAAAATAAAAAGGGCTGGGAATGTGGCTCAGTGGAGAGTGCCCCTGGTTCCAGCCCCACTACTGAAAAAACAATTAATCTAAAGCAAAGTAAAAACAACCACAAACATGAATGGTCTTTTTACAATTTCTTCACAGAATACTAAAGATCCATGTACCTGATATTTTCCCCCTGGTTTTCCTTTGGATGTTTTGGACTCATAATTTAGTAAGATTTAACTGAGTCCTCCTGCCTTGAGTAGGAAATATGAAAAAGAGCTTGTCTTTATCTCTAGAATTTAACCATAAAGAGCAAAGATACAAATACAAAAATAAAGGAAAAATAGTATCTGGTTGGTAGTGCCTAATACCAGTCCCAACTTTGGGTCCTTCTTTCTCTTTATATCAAAGGGATATGGGGAGACTAACAAATATTAAAGCAAATCTTACTTTACCCTTTCTCTTCCTCCAGTCCTATTGTACACAGGTTTATGGACAAAAACAGGGTCATAAGTATGAATATAATAAAATAAGTCTAATAATATGCTATGCCTTGCTTAGCATATCCTCTGCATTGGACAAATGCTAAGCTATTCCCAATACCAGATTCCTTCCTTAGGAAACAAGAAAATACCTGGTTCTCTTTCTCTGTTTTTGTCCCTTTCTTGAAACTTTAGTTTAATTCTCGATATTATTTTTTGTGACAAGTGTAAATATTTGCCTGACCACTGAGAAATAACTCAGATTCTTGTCTTGGGTCACGTGGAAACCTGGAGGAAGTGTTTTCCAGCCTTTCCTTACAACCCAGGCAGGTCTCAGGACTCAGATGGTGTTTCTGCAGTTACCCAGGGCCTAACTCAGCACCCCTGGAACCCCTTTCCCTTTCCTCTCCAGCCTGGCACTGGGAGCCTTGTGCTGAACCACAGAGAGCACACCTTGGATGCCTGGTGCTCTCCCTACTCCCCATTAGTAGTGGAGTGAGGAGACAGAAAAGTCACAGGTCCCTGGTGGGTATGAATAGCGAGTCTTTCAACACTGGGTGTTCCTGGAAAGAAAGGACAACCCTCCCCCCCCTCTGCGTCCTCCCCACACACATACACACATGCATCTACAAGCTTTACAGGAGAATTTTGTTGTTCAAGGAAATGGAGACAGAAGAGGGGTAGATTACCTGCGAATCTTCTTCCAGCAATAGCAAAAGGTGTTTTTCTAATGGCCTTTGGCAGATATGGTGAGAAATTCATGCCCTAAAAGGAGATACTGACCCATTTTTCAGATCAATAATACCTTTGGGTATCTTGATCATATAGCTGCCTCTTAGTCCAAAAAGTGAGAGAGAACTGAGGAAGTCATATTGCTGAGCTCCCATCTCTTCCCTCCCTCTTTCTTTTCTTTTTTCTTTTTTTCTTTCTTTTTGGTACCGGGGATTGAATTCAGGGGTGCCTAACCTCTGGACCACATCCCCAGCCATTTTTATGTTTTATTTTGAGACAGGGTCTCACTAAGTTGCTTAGGGCCTCGCTTAGTTGCTGAGGCTGGCTTCGAACTTGCAATTCTCCTGCCTCAGTCTCCCAAGTCTCTGGGATTGTAGGAATGTACCACTGCACCAGGTTTCCCTCCTGCTTTCTCCACACCCCTCAGACCATAGCCCTGAAGCCTTTTATTTGGGGTAAATGAATTTCCCAAGACATCAGTGCTCAAGTGAAAACTACTGGAAATCTCCCACTTTTCTTAGTCTCACTAGTGTCTTCCCAAGATTAATTTAGAGGAGTTGGGGAGAGGTGTGCAAATCCAAGGCAAAAACAAACGAATAGAGGCTGGGGCTGTCGCTCAGCGGCAGAATGCTTGCTTAGCATGTATGAGGCACTGGGTTTGATCCTTAGCATCACATGAAAATAAATAAAATAATTATTAAAAAAACAAAAACAGAAAGGATTCCTGAAATTAAACAAACAAATAGAAACAAACAAACAAAAAGCCCCACAACTAAATGCTTGGGGAAGGGGAAAAAAGTCCCCATGAAGACCTTATCTTTTATACCTTCACTTAATCTTTACGACAACATCCTGGGCTCAGACACCTTTATGAATGGGAAGATCACTGTTTGTAAGGAAGATCCCTTGATGTTGGACTGCACTAAATGATAGAAAATAGTTTTTGTATAGAACAGGAATTTGCCTTCTTGGGATTTGATCCTTCTTTGTGGACTACTGGAGGAAACAGTAACTTTTTTTGTGGGGGTGGCACTGGGGATGGAACCCAGAAGTGCTTCACCACTGAGTCACATCTCCAGCACTTTTTTAAATTTCCTTTTTGGTACCAGGGATTGAGCTCAGGGCCACTCAATCACTGACCAACATCCCCAGCCATTTTTTATATTTTATTCAGAAACAGAGTCTCCTGAGTTGCTTAGGGTCTGCTAAGTTGCTGACGCTGGGTTTGAACTCATGATCCTCCTGCCTCAGCCTCCCAAGTCACTGAAATTACAGACATGCGCCACCAGGCCTGGCTCTTCAGCATTTTTTAATTCTTTATTTTTGAGACAGCATCTCACTAAGTTGCTTAGGGCCTTGCTAAATTGCTGAGGCTGGCCTCAAATTTCTGATCCTCCCACCTCAGCCTTCAGAGTAATTGGGATTACAAACACACACCACTAGCTCTTAATCCCTTTTCCCTTCCAGGTGTTTGAAGACATCTGTCCTTTGTGTCCCTAAGTCTTTCCTTCTGTAGAGTAAAAACATCCCTATTCTTTCATTTGGTCTTCTTGAGACCTAGTTTCTAGATCTTTCCTTATTGGGGCCTTTCCTTGTTTAGTTAATATTTTCCATAAAGCAAGATGTCTAGAACTGAACAGAAGATACAAAGTGTAATCAAATCAGTTGAAAGCAGAAAGTGCATTTTATACCCCTTGATCTAGGCACCGTATTTCTATTGATACAGACAGGGTAGCCTAGACAGGGGAGGACTAAGGGGAAGGTTGGTAGTGAAAAATTGAAAGACTTTTCTTTCTCTTGCAAATTGTTTCCATCTACTTGACCTCTAGGGCTGCATCAGTCACTGATACCTTAATCCATACAAATCCCCAAGCTCAGGAAGGGAGCTGCCACATCAGCAGCCATTTGTAGGAAGCAAACATTTGCTGAGTGGAGTCTGTGTAATTTGTGAGAAAGGAAATGAGTATTGGTGTAGAGAAACAATGTGATGGGTGAGAAGGAGAGGCCCCATTATCTCAAGGGAAGGAAGTGCAGGTGACCTCGCTAGGCCAGCTACTTCAGTTCCACGCTTTATGACTGCTAGCCAGGTAATTCAACTTCTTTCATGATGCTTTTCCCTGACCTCCCTCTTTGGTGGCAGCTGTTATTATTTTTGTTATCATTGTTGCTGTTATTGACATTTATATAGCACTTTTCTATTAGCCCTTATTTCTCACCACATCTCTGGGAGGTTTGTGTGATCATTATTCTCACTATATACATGAGGAGCCTGAGGCTCAGAGAAAATAAGTAATGTACTCAAGATCACATATCTGAAAAGCAACATATCATTTTCTTTCTCTGCCTCTGGTCCTCAAGTATTTATATAAATCCACATATGTGGAATATACATTTCAGATGATAGCTTCTCTTCCCCCCTCATTCTACCCTCAATTCCATCCCTAGCTATCCAACCATCAGGTGTTATTCTGGGTCTTTGGTCACTGCCTCCCCTTCTTCCTTTTGGAAAAGAGGAATCAAGCAGATTACCCAAGTAGCCAAGATCACCAGGTTCAAAAGGGAATATCTCTGTGTAACCCTTAGAGGTTGAAAATTTCTATAGTCCAAGTCACATATTAGGTGATTCATGGATTTTGTAAAGATTCTAATGGGCTGGTGTTTGGCCATGATGGAAGGTTTCACATGTACGTGGGGTGGTCTTCTCCAAGTTTGTAAAGATATAACTACTTTGAATACGACTGATCTCAGGCTCAGGTTTGTATAATCATAACAAGCAAAGGAAAATTAGAAGAGGGTAATTAAAGTGAATTTGAGGAGTTGGAAGTTCAGGGCAGTGATGGAGCCTTTACTTAGCATGTGGTGAGATTCTGTATTCAGACTTTGTGCCATAAATAAATACATACATACATTAAGTGAATTCGGGAAGCATTCTCTTTAAGTATACCTTTTTCCAAATCCATCCGATAGGCATGGGGATGCTATGACTTCCTAACTAGTAGAAGTCATGAATATAGAGATGGACACAAAGAAGTCATGATACAGAGATGTCATTGTAGACATATAGATTAGAACGTGGAAGACTGGGGAATAAGCAGATCGAAAGTCCAAATATCAGCCTGGTGTGTAATCCAGGTGGCTCAAGAGGTTGAGGCAGGTGGATTGTAAGTTCAAAGCCAGTCTCAGCAATTTAGCAAGGCCCTAAGCTACTTAGTGAGACCCTGTTTCAAAAATTTAAAAAAAAAAAGGTCTGTGGTTGTGACTCAGTGATTAAGCACCCTAAGTTCAATCCCTTGTACCAAAAAAAAAAAAAAGAAATCCAAATCTTCAACCTCTTTCACCTGTGAGTCTCCCATCACTGATCTGCAGAACTAGGTGCAAGGAAGATGGAAGCAGGAGCCTGGGGCCACAGAAGCTTTTCATCTCATAATTTACTGCAGGTCCTGGGGCAATGTAGAATGTTCCTTACAGCAAAGTTAATATGATGGGCAGTCTCAGGGAGAGATAGGAAGAGGAGAGGGGAAGGATGCAAACCCAGATTAGGGGCAATAGATCTCTTGGATCTGGCATCTGCTCTTCTGCTTTATGCAAATGCTAATTTAACCCCAAAGAAACCACATTCTGGGATCAGCTTGCTGTTTGTTTACAAATATGCAGACTTTGCAACCCGCCTAGAAAGCTCTAAAAAGACTCCTGATAAGGGCCTCTAGTCAGATCCTGTAGCAGGGCAGTAAATCCAGAACATGCCGAAACATCAAAAAAAAAAAAAAAAAAATCCCTTCCTTGATCAGAAGTTGTAAAGAATTTGCCAACTCTGCAGATAAGGAGATCGCTAGAGAGAGTGTTTGTATGAGTCCCTCAGAGAAAGCCCATTTATTTTCTTTTTCCTATTACTTTCTGCTCTCTGGGATTAGCAAGGCACATACAAGAAGAACAAGGAGAGTGAGCCAGGGTTGTGAGGCCACTGTGGTCCACGTTGCATATGGCCTTTCTTTACCCAGTGTGCTGAATAAGCAAAGTGGGAGGATTTTTACTTTCCTTATCAGTTTTGAGATACAAAGCACAGAGAGACTTAGCAGCTGCCAAGGTAAAAGGCTATCACAGAGCAAATACCTGAATGGGAGAGACATATTTGAGAAAGGTCAGATAATATTTCCAACATAGGTAGAGATCCCAGTGTTCATCTAGCTTCAGTATTCCTTCACCTGAGTTTTTACCAGCTTTTGTAAGAGGTATCAGAGAGATTAAATAGTTTATGAAAAAGCAGGAACCAGGAGCTGGGGATGTGGCTCAGTTGGTAAGAGTGCTTGCCTTGCAAGCACAAGGTCCTGGGTTCAATCCCCAGCACCATAAAAAAAATTAAAAAAAAAAAAAAAAAAGGAAAAAGCAGGGGCGGGGTATCTTACTACTCCTCTTTTTTTTTTTTTTTTTTTTTAACTTGTTGGAGCTGGCCTGGAGGCAACCATGCTGAAATAATGGGTCTTGGTGATTTTCACAAGCTATGAAACTTCAAGTATACCATATTTCACTTTGCAGATGGTTACTCAGCCTCCTGACCAGAGGGAATATCAATTTTTGCTGAGATTCAGTAAGAAAAAAAATCATTAAAAGGTGGAAATATAAGGGGTGGGATTTAGAGTTACATTTTATAAGGCCAAGTCCATATTTCATAAGTCTCCCTCTCTAATCTCACTTTCATCTCTCCCATCACCGGCTTTGATTGTCAGCTAAAGAAATGGAGACCAAAGGCATTTCAACTAACTGGAGCTGATTTTGGAGAAACCCAAGAGTTTTCAGGGAGTGTCATGGTGGAAGATCCAAGGCAAACCTATCAAGGATCAGAGTGTGCAGCTAGGATGAATTTTAAGAGGTCGAAAAATCTTAAAACTAGGGCTGGGGGTGTGGCTGAGTGGTAGAGTGCTTGCCTAGCATGTGTGAGGCACTGGGTTTGATTCTCAGCACTGGATATAAACAAGTAAATAAAGTAAAAGTTCATCAACAACTAATAAAATATTTTTTAAAAACCTTAAACATACAACTAGGAAAAGACCAGTTTCAGGTTGCTATATTTGCAAATCTTTTTAAAATCTAAGAATGTCTGGGAAGGAAAAAAAAACTGTAAATACCTAGAGTGTAAATGAAGCCACCAGCTTAAAGGATGAGAAGAAATTTGGGTTTTAGGAGAAAGGCTCTCAAAGTGGAAAGAAGAGAAGAAATAGGTTGATTGCCTAAGAGCTTCTCCTATAGAATTGTGACAGGTTCTTGAAGCTCCTGAATTTTCCTACTTTGAAAGCCAGTCTTACCTGGTTACTTGTCCCTTTAAATCATGGCACTGTTAACTTTATTTATTTTTGTGGTATTGGGGATTGAACTGAGGGATGCTCCATCACTGAGCTACATTCCCAGCCCTTTTCATTTTTTATTTTGAGACTGAGTCTCTCTAAGTTGCTAAATTGCTGAGGTTGGCCTAGAGCTTGCAATCCTCCTATCTCAGGCTCCAAAGTTGCTGGGATTACACTGTGCCAGCCTTTTAACTTTTTGTTTTGAGATAGTGTCTTTCTATGTTAGTGTCTTCCTGGGTTGTCCAGGCAGGCCTGGAACTTGGGATCCTCCTTTCTAAACTTCCCAAATTGTTGGGATTATAGGCATGTGCCACCATGCCTGGAGTGACTTTTAATAACCTCTTCTTTGGTCTGAATGATTTTCTACCCATTCTATATCTGGAAAATGTGTATCTTCCAAGATGCAGTTCAAATGTCACTCCCAGGATCCTGGGGATGCAGCTCAGTGGTAAAGCAGTTGCTTAGCATGCCCTAGTAGGCCCTGGATCCCCAGTACCAAAAAACTGAAATTGTCAAATTCCACTTCCTCAAGGAGCCTTCCCCACCATCCTAGACAGAGTGAAACTCCTTTCTTTTTTGCTGTGCCAATGCCTTGTTCATTGCACTGATGGGCACTTATCACATTGCTGTTATCACTTATTTATCTGTCTATTCATTTTTGTATCTTTATTACCTAGGAAAATATATATCCTGTACATATTTATGAAGTATTGAAAAGATAAATGATGAGATATATCCAACACTGGCATAGGTGGTATGATATTAATAGCTGACAGGTAAAACAAATCTATTCAATTTTTGGTTTTCTCTCTTTTTCATATAAAATGAAGATTTTTAAGATTTAAATAATGGTGATAACTATGTTAAGGGGATATTTGTCTCACTAACTCCAATTCATAGCATTACCTTCACATGCAGGTGCCATATTTTAGAGCATTTTAGATTCTCTGTGTTAGAAGGGACCATAAAGATCATCTGGTCTAGTCTTGTCATGACTGAAACTGTTTTCATCCAGTGATTTCTCAGTCTCTGATTGCAACCCACCCATCACCAGAGACAGGAAGCTCATGACTTCCTGAGACAGTCAATTTTCTCTTCAAACTACTCTGACTGCTTTTCTTTACTTAAGATGAGATTTATTTACTGACACGTTTGCCTTCTGCTCCTAGTGCCATTCTTTCGGTTATCAGAAGTCAGCCATGATGCCCTCCCCACCCCAGTCCTTCCACTCCAGGTGAAATAACCTCCTTTATCCTTCACTTGCTCATTATGTGGCATGGCTGTGCATGTCACCCAGGAACCCAAGCAACATCCTCTGAGAACACCCGGAGCAGAATATGGAATGTGCTGCATGGTGTCAGCAGCAGAGTTGGTCAGAACTGTAATACTTCCCTCATTCTTTTAGTCCTACTGGATACTTGTTGAGCACTGGCTTTTGTTTCAAGCCATTTATGAATGTTGTCTCATTTTATTTTGCTCTATCCTGAGAGGCAGGGTATTATTGTTATAGCTTCCACTTTACATCTGGTAGAACTGAGATGTACAGATGGCAAATAATTGTCCTTAGTCTTGTCCCAAATACTGTATTTCTATTAGTATAGCACATGGATATTTTTGTTGTTGTTGTTGTTGTTGACTTCACAAAAAAGATTTTTTTTGGCAGTTATATCCAAAGTTGACTTATACTGAAGCGTCTAATTTTTTTTTCAGAACATATGGTGGCTTGGTTTTATTTTCTCCAACTGGGTGCATAAAGTGAACCTTGTGGGAGTTCCTTGGGTTACTGTAGGGGATTGTGGGACTCCTGCCTCTTCCTTTTTCTCTTTACTTCCTGGCTAATGAAGTAAGTTGTTTGTTCTGCCATGTACTCCCACCATGATGTGCTGTCCTTGCCAGAGGCTCAAAGCAATGGGCAACCTAATCTTGGATTGAAACCTCCTGAGCTGTGAGCCACAATAAACCTCTTCTCTTTATAAGTTAATTATCTCAGATATTTGTTATACTAGTGGGAAGCTGACCAATACATGTGGAAACTTGGGCAAGATCACCCTAAGACTTCTCAATGTTTCTAAGATTCCTTTTGAGTCTTCCCTAAGCCTCATCATGTGAACATCTGCACACTTGGCTTAACCACAAAACTACCACTAAGGGCAGTCACAACCTCTATTTTCTCCTAGAAGCAAATAAAGAAGGCAACCATGAAGTACAAGAAGTAAAGACTGGTTTCTACCAGGAAACATGTTCCTTCCAATGATTCTTAAGACTAGAATGCTAAGAAAGCCCTCATTCGAAATGGAATCAGGCAATTAGATTTCCAAGCCTTAAAGGTGTGACCAAAGGAGAAAAAGCAGCACAGGTACATTAGAGACAGGTCAGAGGGGATCACTGAGCAAGACGTTCCACCTGCAGACAACATCCTTCTCTTGAACCACTTTGAAAATCTGGCCTTAGATTCTTTCTGGGGATAAGAAGAAATCAAGAACCTGGGGAGTCAATGTGGGAACAAAATTCTTAGGACATATTCTTCCTACTCCTATGACAGCTTGAAGTCAAAGGCTTCTAGGAGATTGGGACCCTGACTGCTCAGTGCAGTGTTGAGCCTTCCCTTGAGGAGAATGGGCATTAAGGAGCACTGATGTCTACACTTTCAGGATTTAATAACCTTGATGCATATTGCACTAGACCTTCTGTGAACCTTGACCTTCCTTTCAAGTCCCTGGCCTCCATGTTCATTAAAAAATCAGATCCCCTGACCTGGGCCCTAGTGCAGCTAACACTGCCTTGGTCCTCTCATTTCTGCTCTGTGCTCCAGGGATGCAAAACATCCAGGGCCCAGTGGTGAGAAAATCACTGGCTGGAGAAATCTATCTATGGTGGAGACCTCAATGTGGAGTTAAGAAATGGGGAAAGGACAGCTGGAAATAGGAGGTTTTGCCCTGCTGAGCAGGAACATATTGTTTTCATGGGCCACCAGGAGGCAGAGGTTGGGGCAAGGATGGAAGAAAAAATAAAGAAATAGCATCTTTTCTCCTGCAGCCAAAATAGCATTAAGGCTAACCCTGGGGCAGGCATTGCCCTATCCTCTCCTCTGGCAGCTTTAGATTCTGTATCTAAAAATTACCTACAAATACTTTTTGAAAGGGTGATTTGGGGTGTGCTCACAATAGCTTTTTTTTTCAAAATGCAATTTTGAAGTCTTGCCCACTGGCTCTGTAATTTTCATTCTGAACTTCAACAGAGAGATAGGCCTAGAGATGTTTAAATTTTATTTTATTTAAAGAAAAGTTCTTTTGTGTGGTGCTGAGGATCAAACCCAGATCCTTGAACATGCTAAGCAAGTGCTCCACCACTGAGCCATACACCCAACCCCTGTAGATCTGGAGACTTTTGACATGATTTGCTATTTTCCAGGCCTTGACATTGAACAAAGTCATGTGGGATGAGATGTGGTTCTCTTGGTCCAACAGGATGTACATTCTAAGGGGCTGGAACTTGCTTACTCACTGAGTAGTTCATTCTCTCTGGACTAGTTGCCTTAGTGACCACATTTGCAAAGTGGTCAACTGGGTTGAGTGGTGCAATCTGAGATTGAAAAGTTTTGTTTTGTTTTGTTTTGTTTTGTATCTACCAACCTTAATAAGTGCTTGTTGAGCTCATACTTAGTACAACATACACATAGTTGGAGATGGGATCTATTAAGTGATGTTTACATAGTACTTCCTTTGTTTTTTTTGGAACTGGGGACTGAACTCAGGGGCACTCGGCCACTGAGCCACATCCCCAGCCCTATTTTGTATTTTATTTAGAGACAGGGTCTCACTGAGTTGCTTAGGGCCTCACTAAATTGCTGAGGCTGGCTTTGAACTCGAGATCCTCCTTCCTCAGCCTCCTGAGTCACTGGGATTACAGGAGTGCGCCACCATGCCCAGCACATAGTACTTCCTTTTTGAAGTCCTGTCACATCTTGCTTCTTCTAGAGTGTGTGAGGTACGTATGACAAATATTATTATCAACTTCATTTGAAGTTGAATAGACTGAGAATCAAAATAATTAAGTGGTTTTGGGGAGATAGGTTAGTGGTAGAGCACTTGCCTACCATGTTTAAGGACCTGTGTTCAATCCTCAGTGCCTTAAAACAAAAACAAAAACAAAACAATTAAATGTCCTACCCAAATTGTATAGCTATCCAAATTTAGAATATATTTTCAGACTCTCAATGCCATATTTCCTTTCCTATAAGGAAATACTGATACATGTAACCACAATAATTAGCTTAAAATAGATCATACCTATGTAGGAGGTATGAATGATATAAAATTTGCCTTGATTGATAATTGTTGAAGTTTAGGAGTCTTGGGTTTATATGAGAGTTCATTATTTTCTCTTATGTAGGCATGCATTTGAAATTTTCTACAATAAAAAGTTTCTTTTTAAACCTGTTGTCCTGTGCTGAAATCCTATCCCCTTGAAACTTTCTTAAATAAATATTGTCTCCAAGTTTCACTTTAACGGTTGAGGTTTCATTACTGACAATGGCTGACATTCGTTTGAGTGTTTATTTTATTGGGCCCTCTATTAAGAGCTTTTTTTACATGTCCTACCATTTAATACTCACAATCGTTGTGACTGGGTACTACGATCCCTCTTCTGTAGACAAGGTGAAATGGAAACTTTGAGGTTACATAACTTGCTGAATATCAGAGTTGAGTCTTGAACTCAGGTCCTTCTGGCTAAGAGCTCTATATTTATTTCAACTGCTTTCCTACCTTACAACCAGAGGGGGAGTGTCCTTTTTTGGAGGCAATACTATTTGAAACATGCTTTCATTCTCCTATTTTACAAGAAACTCCAAACACGGAATTAGAGACACACTCATTCTTACTACTGGGGATAAAAAAGAAAACACAGGATTTGTAAACAGAATAGCTCTTTCACTCAGCCAAGCCTGCCTGTCCCCACCTCCCTGAGGGGATTCAAGCACTTAACTTTGTTTTCTAATTTCAGGTTGATGAGACTGGCATCCTTCTACCATCTGAGCACAAGGGTCATGGTTATTTTTTAAGTTCCTGCAAACAAAACTTCTATTAAAGAAGCAGAGAGGCAGGTTCAGTGAGTCAGGGAATTGCCTTTGAAAGAGATTTAGATTCTATTTCTCTTCATGGATTTACAGAGGACCAACATTTGGTGGAAATGGTCTTTGCCCCTAATTGGGCTGGGATTCCCCCACCTCAAGTCCTGTTTGATTTTAGCCAAGTCCAGTGCTGGCTAGGCCACTCTCCTCTGCAGAGGCAGCCTTCTCAAACTGTTATCTGATGTGGAATCAAATATTTAGCCAGAGAACTTTCAGAGCGCTTCAGGGATGGAGGGAACTGTTTAGATATCAGATTCTCTCCTGCCAGGTCAAGTGAACCCCCTGTTGACGAATGGCTGTGTTTCCTCAAGCATCTTTCCCAGCAGCAAGCTATCTTATGCGCCCTTTAACTCTCTGTCCAGCTGAGAGGCCCCAGGCCTGCAGAAGCTGTTCCTCTAATCCCCATCTCAGCTTCAAGCTGCTACAGTGGGCAATGGAAGATTGTTTACAGAAGATGAAGGCTCACTGCCTTGCACCTGGTTTCTGTCTGGCCCATGCTGATGGGGATGAAGGATACTTCATTTATCTCAGCCTCTCTTCTCAGGCAGGTCCTGCTGTCATGGCAAGCTTGGGCTAGTGTTTCATTCCTTGATAAGCAGCTTTCTGAGGAGCTGGGTAGAGTAACTTACAGACTTTACATCCCCTCTCTTGGAGCCCTCACCCCAGTTTTCTAGGAGCAGCAGGCTGGGTGGGGCAGGGGCTGCTGGGGGTTGATACAGTGAGGTCAAGTGGGCCTTGCAGTCCAGCTATTTGGTGGGCAGAGCATTTTTGCTCTTTCTTCTTTATTTACAGATTTGGGAAATAGGTGGTTAAACAACCCATCTGTCTTTTCTGCCTCCAGGAAAGTAAGAGAGAAAGGGCATCTTCTAGGCAGAGGGCATCAAGGACAAAACTTGTTTTATGAGAGACAGGGGGTAGACAGACAAGGAAGAGAAAACTCCCTGGGACACAGACTTCTGGAAGGAGGGAGTTACCAGTGAGGAAACACATTCTCTAGAAGCCCCTAAAGATAAAGAGAAGTGATAATAACTATCATTTATAGGGTGCTTACTATGCACCCAAGCCCTGTGCTAAGCACATGATCTCATTTAATCCCAAGAGGTAAATACTCTTATTACATTCATTTAACATATGAGGAAATAGAGGCTTAGAGAGATAAGTAAACAGCTAATAACAAGAAGAGCTGAGATTTAAACATAGGACAGCTTGGCTCCAGGGCCCCATGTCCTTAACAGTCACACTGTAGCAGAGACATACCACCCGCAGCAGGGTTTGGGAGTACAATATGTGGATGCTGATGTGTTGCTTAGCAGTCCAAGTGTCAAATCAGCTCTAGGTCCTCCCTAGTGCAGACCCACAATGTCAGACCCTGCAGCTTGCAGAGTTCTAGGATCCACTTTCTCCTCTTCTATCTTTAAGGAGCAAGCAATTGTGATTGAAGCAAGAGACCATTACTTTCTGAAGGGGGTTTCCTTGACTTCTTCTATAATGTCCTTATTGATGGGTTAGAAACAATAAGCATTTTTACCACATTTAGCCAAGAAATGCCAAAGTGGCATAGTGACCTCTTTCACTGCCTACCCTCCTAGATTTTTGCCATTGCCACCTTCTAGCCTGGCTACCTCTTGGCCAAATTGGCAATTTCTGCTGTCACAACACTGACCTCCACTCTAGGCTGACACTGTGACTAGTTTCTCTATTAGTGGGAAAGACGATTGCAGGTTCTTGGAGACCAGTGTGAGATTTCTCAGGAATATGGTTGCCTGGTTTTACCTGGTAATAACCCTGATACTTGAACCTGGGGTAAAGTAGCAATTCTAGGTGGTGCTTAGGAGGAGCAGAGAGCAAAGAGTAAATGGGTATTGAACCCCAAGAGAAGCTGAATTAGGAGACTACAGAGTCCTGGCTTCTTTTGCAGTTTTTAAAAGATAGATTTCTGCTTTTCTTTTACTTAGATACATGTATTTTCTACCTTCATGGGGGAAAAAAATCCCAAAGTGCTTTGGAAACAAATTCTAATAGAAGACATGGCAGTAGTACTTTTTGGATAAAGTAGGAAGTTGATCATCTCAGTTTGGACAGATTACTCCAAATTGTTGGTGCTGGGGGTTTAACTCTGTGGTAAAGTACTCACCTAACACACACGAGGTACAACGTCTTGGGCTCCATCCCTAGTAACACACACACACACACACACACACACACACACACACGAAATAGTTGAACAATGCCCTGACATTTGAGGAGGAATGTGTCTACTCTATCCTGGGACAGTTCTTAGGACTAGGACAAGTAGTTAGTCTCCTGGCCCTGAAGGAATATTGGAGTTGTCCAGAGAAAGGATCTTCTCCCTGTTCATAGGTTGGGCCTTTAAACCCAAACAGATACACCTGTTGTGCTGATGATCGTGGAGAATCAGACAAGAGCACATGATGGAGCAGAGTGGTACATCAATCAATCCTGTGGAATATCTTCACTTTTTTTTTTCACTGCTAGGGATTAAACCCAGGTCTGTGCTGCTCACATGCTAGGGAAATGTTCTAACACTGAGCTATATCCCAGCCCAACATCTATTTTTTTTTCTTTTTTTGTAGCAGGAATCGAAGCCAGGGGTGCTTAACCACTGAGCCACATCCCACATCTCCAGCCCCTCTTATTTTTATTATTTATTTATTTATTTATTTATTTATTTATTTATTTACTTTGCGGTGCTGGGGATTGAACCCAGGGCCGTGTGCTTGATAGGCAAGCACTCTACCGACTGAGCTATATCCCCAGCCCTTATTTTTATTTTGAGACAGGGTCTCACCAAGTTACCTAGACTCTTGCTAAGTAGCTGAGGCTGGCTTTGAACTTGCCTCAGCCTCCTGAGTCACTGGGATTACAGATGTGCACTACTGTGCCTGGCCAACATCTTTGTTTTTAAAGCTAGTTGTGATAATGGCAGCTAAGTGAAGAAAGAAGCCCTAACTTTAGGACTCAGGAATGACTGGTCCAGGACTCAGGAAGTCTGTGTTTCATTCTTGATTCTTCAACTGAGTTGCTGTGGGATATTAGTAAGGAGGTTCAGCATCCCTAGGACTTCATTTCTGGAACACCAAAGTTAGTCTATCCCTCATCATATGAATGTGACATGGATAAGGACAAATGGGACCACTTACAATAAGTGTCATTTACATTGAAGACAAGGTGGCTTTGATAAAGGTAAGTCCATGTCTCTTCTCCACTGAGCTCTTGGGCTCCTTTATTGGAGCAGTCAAATCAACTTGCAGGACCTCACTGTTTCAGGGGCAAGAAACCATTGACAGAAGGGCTTCAAGCTTTTTTTCCTGCAGTTGCAGCTCCTATCTGACCCCTTGAGGATAGACAGTTAGAGACAAGGGGAGATTGAGGTATGGGGGTTGGGAGGTGACACTTGGTTTCACACCCTTCTAACCTGACGCCGCCAGGACTGGGATGGTGACAGGTCCTGACTCAGCTTTTGGAGCAGCTGACTCTGTGGACAAGAAGCAGATAAGCTGCACCAGGCCTCTTAATGAACCCAGCGCCAGCTTCAGATAAACTGTCGCCACTTACTCCTCCCAGAACTCCCTTTCAAGGAAAGACTTCGTTCTGCATCATGGGGCCTTGGAGCAGATAGAACTGGGGCCCCAGGAGAGGCTGCACTCCAGGGAAGTTCTGGTTAGAACCTTGTTTGATGCCTCTTAACTCTAGCTGAACCCAAACTAGCAAATTGAGAGAAAAAGCAGGAAACTAGCCATTGTCTGAAAAATACAAGTAAAAACAACTGGGCAATGCTAACTTATAATACAATGTATTTTACTTTCATGCTTTTTATTACTCTTCTTCATTTCATATTGCCTTTGAAGCATACATTCATTTTATCCACAGCAGCGGTGTGGTGTGTATATTATAGAGGTAAATTCTGCTTAGGGATGCAGAGGTCCCCACTCCAGATCAACAGGACAATGAAAAAGACAAGAGTAAAATCTGGGAGCCCTGATGCCCTCCCAGGAATATTCCATTATAATATTTTCCCCTCCCATGTATCTCAATAGCTGCCTCAATTTTATACTTTGTTTTGGCCCTTGCCAACTTGGTCATGCAGGTGCTAGGAAATGGATCATATCTTTCTAACCAGGACAAGCAGAGTCAAGCTCATTTCTTTCCGGGTGCACAGGTTTCTAGGAAAGTTCCATGAGCTCAAGAATTACCTAAGTGTTCATTAATATTCCTAAGGGTGTGAACAAGGAGTCACTTTTATTAGGGAAGCAAAGACATAATTTGAAGGCATTTGAAAGAAAAAAACAGATGTTTCTCATCAGGAATAATGTCAGTGCCTAGAAGTAGGTTGAAATGACCTTAAAGGTGTTTCAAACACTAGGATAATGCCCAGGCCAGTGGAGGATGTGAATTCTCCACCTTCTAGTATGTCTGCTTTGACAGTCTTAAGATTCCATGGAATGTGGCAGGAGACAGTTGTAATGTGCCAGATATGATTTATTAGTAGTATCAGGTACCTTCTGATTTTTAACTCAGTGTTTTACATCTGGGATAAACATTTTTCACTGAAATAGATAAAAGAATTCCAAATTTTAATTTTGGCTTTTGACCTAGCTTCTGTGTTTGGGTGGAATGGTATTCTCTAATAGTTTCACCTAAGTAAACAAAGACCATGTCATGAATTTCATCTATTGACCACATAAGACTGCTTAACATAGCTCTAATCACTTAGTTGAATTCTGAATGAGTTTTGGCTGTTTACTTAGCTGATATTTCTCATAAGTACCATCATGCTTTCTTTCCATTTGACTAGTAAACAGTCTGTAGCCTTCTACTCAAAGTGTGATCCATGGACCATCTTCAGCAGCATTAGCTGAGAGCTTGTTAGAAATACAGAATATCAGGCCAACACAGATATGCTGATGCAGAATCTGCAGTTTAACATGCCTAGATGATTCACATGCATTACTGTATTTGAGAAGCACTGGTTCATATTACATTATATCATCTGCCTATCTCTTCTACCTACGAGATAGGCAGAACAAGTAGTGTTTCTGTTTCAGTGGAAGCTGAGATTCAGGGTTCAGGTAACTTGCTCATGTTTACATAACTAAGTGGAGGAGTTGGAATTTGAACCCAAGTCTTTTACTCGAGATCCCAAACTCTGTCTACTTTGCTATGAATCAGAAGAAGAGGCAAGCAACTAACATAATACAAATGAGTTATCCTGAGGCAGGATCTCTTGGTGCTTCTGACTGTTTTTCTCACAGGAGGCCACATAAGATACTTTTTGAATAGATGTGATGAGGAGCTCAGTTTGCCCTTCAGTCTCCCCGACCCCAGCCACTTAACAGTATCTCTACCCCTGACCAACTAGTTCATAAGCACAGGCTGTTAGCAATAATTGTCACACCTATCAGAGTGTCTGGCATTTAGTAGGCACTCAACAAATATTTGTTGAGTCAAATAGAATTATCTAGCATTATCACAGATTTTTACCTGTGAATTACCAAAGTACACTGAAAAGAAGTGTTGTGGGTCTTTATGAGTCTTCCCTCTAGGCCTAGAGAAACCTTCCAATTACAGGTACTCCAGATAAGAATAACAACACCATCTTTGTAACCAAAAGGGCAAATATTTCAAAACAAATTCCACTGTCTGTGTCTGTTTTCTGAGTAGGGCTCAAGCCAGGCACTGCAGAAGCCTGAGATTGCTGAGTATGGGATTTACATGCTTGCAGTGGAAAATAGGCTCTGCTGTATTTTCTTTGACTATAAGCATGGAGTGTGGGAAAAGTCAGGAGTGTTGACTGAACCAAATTTGAAGCCAGGGGTCAGCAGGAGGAGGTTACTGGGTGACAGTAACTGGGGTCTGCTTGTAAATGTTGGCCAAAAATTGGGTTTTCTCTGAGATTGTTGACAATGGGGAAATCCTGAAGTTAAACAGGCAGGGAATTTCAGTGTATCTAAAGGGACTCACAGCTCAGCAGGAAATGCTTAGGTTTCTTTGCTCGCTTTCCCAAGAGAGAAGAAATGAAGCAAAGCTCTGAAGAGGTTTGAATTATTATGCTGCAAGAAGTTTTCTGAAGATCTGGGCCATGAAGATGGAGCTCATTAGTAAATTTGACAGCTATTCCATGCCTCCTTGCATTTTAGCATTTCACACCAAAATATAAATGAAAGGAATTCACTATCTTTTACAAGGAGACTGTCAATCCTTACCCTCTCTGAGCAGTCACAAACTTGGAAGGTTTCTACGTTGGTAGAGTTGGTTGTGCAGCTTGACCCACCCAATTCTCATCCAGTCTTCTTTGTATCTGGTGAAATCTGTGAGCCATCAAAGAGAATCCTGTAACTTTGTCTTCTTTGCATGCGTCAGATCCTAAGCTACAGAGCAAAAGAGTCCCACATGCAACAAGATGCAATGTGGCCTTTGATCATATGAAGAGTGGAGAGGTTTGGTTCATCCTTGTCCAACTTCTTGAGAAGTTACCCCAGTGACTATTTTTCTTCCACATGACAATCCCAGAGACAGAGATTTAGCTCTTTTGGTATGGGTGAAAGAAAACCCTCCCTCTCCCCTACTCTGCTCAACTTATTTTGGCCAGGAGCTCTTTAGCCTTGAGATTTTCTAAAAACTAGGTCAGAAGGAAAGGCAGTACCACTTTTAGAGTATATCTATTTCCAGACTCAAAGGGTCCTTTAAATGAATGTATAGCCTCATTTCTATTTCCTTTAATTTAGTTGGTGTGTCTCAAAACATTGTTGGGCAGTGGTTAAGTTCTTTCCTCTCCAACTTCCTCTCCCACTCATACCTTTTATTAGAGGCTATTTTCTAGTTCATTCATTCATCTAACATGTATGGAACACTAGTAGTGGGTGGAGCATTTGGCATGAGGACTGAGCACTTCCCCCTTGCTGCCCCATTGTCCTCTATACAGACTCTGTCATTTTATTGCATTTATTTGATATTTTTTCATGTATCTCCATTTAAAAGGCAATAAACATCTTGAAGGAAGGAGTCATAACTAGTATTTGTTTTTAACCAAAGCATCTATCCAGGGTGTCTCGCACATGGGAAATACTTAGAATATGATGACTGAATGGCATGAACACGAGGGCTGGGAGGATGAGAAGAATTAATCAGAGAGATTCAGGTTTCAGGAAGGAAAACAGCAGATCGAAGTTCTTCTGAGTAGCCTGCACCTTGGGTAAACATCAAAAGTGATCTTGGGTTTGGAGATTTGACCTCCTTGACATTGCTATAGTCTTAGTGTGTTGCTGTGCTGTGAATAGTGTCACAAAGATAATTGTCAGGAGTGAGGACAGTTGATAACATGTCATCATTTTGAGCACCACATAGTTCATTTATCAGCGAAATAGGGCTGCTTAGAAACTGTTGTAACATTTTCTAAATAGATGTGTAAATTTATTAATGTATCCCTGGTATTCATGTTTTTGTGTGTATTAACTTTTTGAGGTACGTTTGATATACAAAAAGCAATAAGCATTTAGTGTATAAAACTTGATGAGTTGAGGGGTAAACATACACCTGTGAAACTATCACCACAATCAATGCCATAAATGTAGTTACACCCCCAAAAGTTTGTATGCATTCTGGAACAGAACATTAAACATCCCAAGCATAACTATTATAGAAGGAAGTTTGCCCCTTCTTTTGATAAAGAGAAACTGAAGCCTAGAGACTGAGCAAGGACATATTCCCAGCTAAGGAAAGAGCTGGGATTACAACTGAAGGCTCCCAATTCACAACCAAATGCTTAGAAGCCATGCTCTTGACATTGACCCTGATGTCTGACTTGAGACCCTGCAGTACCAACTCTGATTGGAAACATCTGCATGGGAAGGTGCCTGGTCCAGAGCCAAGTTCACTTCCCTGTTGGGCTATCACCTCTGCATTCAGTCTGCTTGCCTGAGTCCAGTCTAAGCAGGACAGGCTCAATCAATGCTCCACTCCCACATCCTGCTCCCTCTTCTTGCTAAGCGGACTGATCTGACCTAGGCCTGAGTAGGGAGGGTGGTTTGTCCTCCAGGTCTTTGCCCTTCCTAATGACTAGGGACTTCCAAACTCGTTTTGGGAGATGGCCTCACGTCCACGCTGCCTCTCTCGCACGAGAGAGGACATGGGCCCTTCCACCCGGAGCCCCAGGAGAGCAGCAGACAGTCAAAGAAGGGGGAAGAAAGGTCCTCTGTACTATAAATATTTCTCAAACGTCTTCTGTAAATCTCCAGCTGTGTCAGCGAGGCACAAGGAACAGAGCTTGAGTTAGAGCCGATTAGAGACCATATTCTCCCAGAGGAGGGCAAGCCTGCCCATCAACTGAGCCCCACCGGGCCGCCGGACTACCTGGGGAGGATGCGTCTTCTGACAGCTTTCCCGGCAGCTGTCCCGCACACATTCTAGGCCACCGCGAGCTTCGGGAAGGACAGACGCCATTTCCCCTTTGCCCCCTGCCCTTTGTGGCGCAAGCTCCTGGGTCGTTCGGTGGTGTGCCCTCTTCCGAGGTGAGTGGGGGACGGGGGAGGGCGGGAGGGAGAACCAAGACGTGGCAGAAGCAAACTGCCCGGGCCGGTGGGTGATTTATGAAGTGCTGAAAAGCATCTTCGAAGCTGTCATTTATCTTACAGCTCTCAGCCTAAATAAACACGGAATCCGCCTAATTATAGTTACAGTGGAAACACAACACCGAACCTCCTCGCCATCGCTGCCAGTCCATCTTCTGCGCGCTCCGCCCCTGGAGCCGCCCCGCGTCAGCCCACAGCTGCACCCTAGCGGCTGTGGCTGAGCGCCCAAGCCTTCTGGTTTCCAGCGGGCTGGCTGATTGGGCTTCTCTCCAGGGGCCCTTCTGTCCTCTCTCCCCTCTCCCCACACTCCTCTCAAGGTCCCATACAGCTTCACCCCTGAAAATAATTTCAGTCCAGCGCAGAGGCACCATTTCCAGCCTGCTGAGAAACTGCACCTTCTGCACCCATCCAACTGCCGCAGGAACAGCAGGAAACCCTAGGCCTGGTTTTTCCCACTGGTTTCCTGTCCTAGGAGCTTTCTAGTCCAGCCTGGTCCAGTCTTATGCAAGAAAAAGGCAACTCTCTCCATGTGCTTGACCAGATCAGGAAAGGCGACAGAAAATCCTGGTTATCATATATTGTAGATAAAAAGGACGTTCCTTTTGTCCCTTGATGATTTCTCTCAGGGAGAGAGAGAGGACGCTCCTGCTTTATAATCCTTCCTCAAGAGCAGGATTAGAGAAGGCAGGTTCTCCTTCCTTCCTATTTGGCATGAGGGAAGCCTCCTGCCTTTGGAGACTTGTCTGTCCTGCTTTTCAAAGAAGAGAGACAGATGCTTGAAAAGAAACCAGGACAGTGATGCCCCAGGGTGATGGAACACCCTCTCCAACTTAATCTTTGTTCTGGAGAGGTGGAGCTTAGTGCCAAGGCTGTGTTTGGCACAGCAAAAGAACCTAGTTATTCTAACAACTAAGAGAATCAGTCCCATAACAGATGGAATCATAGTGTCTTCAACTCTGCAAGAACCAGTTCCCTAACATTGAGAATTTCAGAGTCCAAGGTAGTACATCAGCGTGGGGCAGTTTTTTGATTTTACCCACGTGGTGTTAACTTACACATGTCATATATATTACACTAGACAGATAATTCACTCCTAATTTATTGCTGTCTTTCTGTGTGTGCAGGATCTTGTTCTTGTAGACAAATTTGGGGATCTAATAACAAAGTAAAGGAAGGATTCCTTAAGGGCAGATGTAATCTGAGCTGCCCCCTGGAGGATGTGGGCTGTGGAGAAGGGTATAAATAATTGTTGCCACCTACAAATTGAATGGGAATGCAGAGGAGACCTCGAAAGAGAAATGGGATGAGCAGAGAAGACAGATCAAGAGAGGTACATCTCTTTGCTCACAGAGAACACACAGCCTGGGAATTCAATTTTTGTGGTGCTGGTGATGGAACCCAGGGCCTTGAACAAGCTAGGCAATTGCTCTCCCATTGAGCTACACCCTCAGCCCCAGTCTCCATCCCAATTTTGCTTCCTCATTCAACCCTGACTTGGTTTATCAGGTTAGGGAATGTAGTCCCTCCTATCTCCAACATGGAAACCAGAGCAACTGTGACGGGCTTGGGTAGGAAGGTTCAGGCTCTTGACTCAAGCCTTTTGGGGACAGCAGCAGACTTTCTGTCAGTCTGTATGTTCCTCTCCTCTCCAAAGAGCAGAATCCCCCCTATCGAAATTCTAGTCTGCTCAGCCTGATTTCTGAATCCCATTGAAACGAGAAAGACAGAGCCTTTCCCATCTTTACAGAGGAGCAATAACAAAGGAGAGATTCATTTTTTACTAGTTACACTATGGCTTATCCATTAAAGTAAGATAAAAATACCTGTTCCCTGCCTGGTTCCCAAAGCACCAATTCAAATGAATGAGGATGTAAAAGCTCATGGTAAGAAAATCTCTCCCCAGGTAGTTCCAGATGAAAGAACAGCTCTTTAGCACTTCTAGTGAGTTAGACAATGAGGCTTCTCTTTAGAGCCGGCTGGGGTTATCTCTGCATTTTTTCCCTTTTATATAAAAGGAAGGCATCAAGCCTCAGTACAGTTGAGTGATTTTCCCGAAGTCACACAGTAAATCACTCTTCAAAAGAGTTGATTCTTTGGTTATTGGATCACAAATAAGTTTAAGATATTTGGCTTGCTTTAACTCTTTGGAGATCAAGACAGAGGAAAAGTACATCTTGCCAGCATGGTGGCACATGCCTGTAATCCCAGTGGCTCAGGAGGTTGAGGCAGGAAGATGGCAAGTTCAAAGCCAGTTTCAGCAATTTAGCAAGGACCTACGCAACTTAGCAAGACCCTGTCTCGAAATAAAAAATAAAAAGGGCTGGGGATGTGGCTTAGTAGTTAAGCACCCCTAGGTTCATTCTCTGGTACCAAAAAGAATACATTTTAAAGTGGCAGACCTGGGCCTGTGGGTATGGTTCAGTGGTAGAGCGTGTGCTTAGCATGCATGAGAACTTGGGCTCAGTTCCCAGCACCAAAAAAGAAAAAAAAAAAAAAAAGGGGAGGGGGGAGGGGGGTGGGGGATGTCATTCCTATAGGTCAATGGGGAAATAAATTTTTAATGGAAAAGGGAGGAAAAACTCTCTTCCAGTGTTCTCTTTCACTGGTTTGGTGGGTCTCTGTCTTTCCTGTTCTTCCTTCTCCTGTTTTCTCCCTGACTTGATTCTGCCACTTCTTCTCTTTGACTTCTTAGTTGTCCAGTCAGCAGTTTTATCCCCAGGATGCTTTGCTTTGCTGCTTTTTTTTTTTTTCCTGCCAGTCCTTTCCTGCCAACCATAGGGCCTCCCTCCCTCCTGACTTCCTCAGTTGATCCTGTGCAGAAGTCGATAGCTTATCTTCATGCAGCAACAAGAAAGTTAGATAGCGGGTTCGTAAGACAGCAACTGCAGAGCATCTTGGGAAACAGCCTGCAGCTGTGAACAGTTCTATCTCCCCCACTTCACCCCAAGATCACCCAAAGTTACTTCTTGCCCCCGCCCCTCTCTGATCCTACAGAGAGGTCGTTAGACTAAGGAAGATGAAAAAAAAAAAAAAAAAAAAAGGCCCAAGGCTGGGTGGCCCCTGTTCCCTTGTCTTTCAGATGTCCTGTTCCAAGGGAGATCAAGCCCTGGTTTTGTCTTTGGTATGCTGCACAACATCAGAAAAGCCACTCAGTCTCTTTGGGTTCCCATTTCTGCAGGCAGGTTGGATCCCCCAGAATGTACCTTTATATATTTTGCAACAGGTTCAGAAGACTGGCAGGCATTGTTGAAGGAGTGGAGACTAAGTGCCATTTCCAGTAACTTTACACTCCACTACTTCCTTCTTCATCATTATGTTCTGTACCCCAAAGACTTGACATGGAAATTTCATCATAAGCAGGAATTCTGTCACTTGGAATTTCCATTCTGAGAAATCCCCAGGGGTTGGAAGTATATTACTCATCAATTCTTAATCTAATAAATATTCAACTTCTCTGCCAGAAAAATATTTTCCATTCTCATGGGCAATAAAAAGTACAAAAATTGATGCTTCTTTGGCTTCAACATAAGCCAGTGATTCTCAACTGGCGTTGACTTCATGCTCTCCCTTCTGTTCCCAAACACAGGGGATATTTGGTTTTGCCTGGAGACATTTTGGTTGTCACAACTGGGATGGATGGGAATACTACTGGCATCTGGTGGTTTGAGGCCAGGAATGCTACCAAACATCTTACAAGTACACCAGAAAGCCCCCACATCAAAACATTATCTGGCCCAGAATGTCAATAATGCTTCAGTTGAGAAACCATGATCTAAGTCATCATTAAGCAAGGTCCTTGATGAAGTTGTGAGGACTCACAGAACATAGAAGTGGTTCAGAAAACTCTATCTAGGGCTGTGGTAGTAGCTCAGTGGTGGAGCGCTTGCCTAGCATGTATGGGTTTGATTCTCAGCACCACATCTAAAGAAATAAATATAATAAAGGTATCATATGATCTACAACTAAAAGTTATTTTTTCTTTAAAAAAAAGAAAGCTTCTATATATTAGAAAAAGATGGTTTTGGATCTGGAGACATCTTGTCTGAAGGACCGTTCTTAATCCCATCCTGAAAAGTTTGCAGTATAAAGAGAATCACATAGGAATGTCATACATTTAACATATATATATATGTATATATATATATATATACACACACACACATATATTCAACAAGTATTTATTTAGCTCCTATCATATCCCAAGTCCCACATAAGGTGCAAAGGATGTACTTAGGAGTCACATTTTCATGTGCTCCTGGGAGGGAGTTTTCCTTCACCTCAGTCTGTTTCTAGTTACCAAGTTTTGTCCAATGTCCTCGTGAATGTGAAGGATACCCTAGACAAAGAAAGGCATGATGAAGAGATTTTAGAGAGCTGAGTAATTACTACATTGGGTATACTATGGATAGTGCTTGGAAAAGTAGAAGGCAAATTCACAGGGGAAAAAAGATGACTTGGGATCTACTATAAGAGCAGGTAAGCCTCCCAGGGTCAAAAAGGCAGTCACAGAATGGAAATACTGCTGGGAGGAAACTGGGTATCTGCCATTGGACTTGAGTCAGGTAATGGAAATTCTCTGAGTTGTGTGGACTAACAGGATTTAGCATGCACAGCCTTGCTTTGCAATTTGCATTGGAGCTCACAGTAAGTGTTCTATGAATTTGGAAGAAAGAGAGAAAACCTAGCAAGCCCAATGCTATCTGCTTGTGCTCTGGTTACTTTCACATGGAGATCTTTCTTCTTTGGATTTCTCATTTAACTAACATTTATCAAGTATCTACAATATGCAGAAATTGTTGTAGGTACTCAAAAGTCACAAAGATTTATCATTCATTAGTAGTCATATTTTGAGCACCTACTAGGTGTCTGCTAAATTCTTGGGATACAGAAATGAAATGATCCTTTTCTCCAAGAGTCCATAGGAGGGTTGGGGTTGTAGCTCAGTGGTAGAGCACTTGCCTAGCACATTTGAGGCACTGGGATCAGTCCTCAGCACCACATAAAAATAAAGGTATTGTGTCCATTAACAAATAAATGCTTTTAGGGCTGGGGATATAGCTCATTTGGTAGAGTGCTTGCTTTGCAAGGCCCTGGGTTCAATCCCCAGCACTGCAAAAAAAAAAAAAAAAAAAAAAGAAAGAAAGAAAGAAAGAAAGAAAGAAAAAAATTTTTTTAAAAAGAGGTCACAGGAGCTGCATGGTGGTGTATGCCTCTAACTACAGACACTCTAAGAGGCTGAGGCAATTTAGCAAGACTCTGCTCAAAAGCTGGGGATGTAGTTCAGAAGTAGAGTGCCCCTGGGCTCAATTCATAGGGAACAACTGTTTCTTAAATTTCTATCACATACTAAGGAATCAAAGAAAGAGTTGTGTGTTTTTTTTCCTCCTAGTGCTGGGGTTGACCTCAGGACCTCAAAGATGCTAAGGCAAGTGCTCTACCATTGAGCTACATCCCCAGCCCAAACCAAGAGCTCTGTGTACATGATTTCTGCAATACTTACAATAATCTCAAGATTATTTTATAGATGAGAAAACCAAAGGCTCCAAAAGTTTAACAGGGGGCTGGGGATTTGGGTCAGTGCTTGCCTAGCATATACAATTCCCAATCACCAGAACCATGGGAAAAAAGTTTAACAGTATGATGGTTTCTTCAAAAGATTAAAATTAAAAATAGAATTGACATATGGTCCATTAATTCCACTTCTGGATATGTATCCAAAAGAGTTGAAAGTAGGATCTCAGAAAAGATATTTGTACACTCCTGTTCAAAGAGTGGAAGCAACCCAAGTGTCCATTAGCAGATGAATAGATAAACAAAATGTGGTGTGCACATATGATGGAATATTATTCAGCCTCAAAAAGGAAAGGAATTCTGACACATGCAATACCACAGATGTACCTTAAGTAAATTATGTTAAGTGAAACAAGCTGGTCACAAAAAGACAAATACTGTGTGGTTCCACTCATGAGTAGTCAAGGTAGAATGGTTTCCAGGGACCAGGGGAATAAGGAATGTGTATAAAGTTTCAGTTTTTCTTTTTCCTTCTTTCTTTTCTTTCTTCCTTTCTTTCTTTTTCTTGTATTGGGGATTGAGTGCAGGGCCTTGCACAGGAGGACTGTACCACTGAGGTACACCTCTGACCCTTTTTATTTTAACATTGAGTCTTGTTAATTTGCCCAGGCTGGCCTGGAACTTACTATCCTCCTGCTTAAGCCTCCCAAGTGGCAGGGATTATAGGTGTGTGCCATCACACCTGTACGTTGTGCTTTATTTTAAGACAAGGTCCCCTTAAGTTGCCCAGGCTGGCCTCAAACTTGCAATCCTCTTGCCTTAACCTCTTGAGTCAATGGCATGACAGGTGTACACCATCATACCTGGTAAATTTCAGTTTTTCAAGATGAGAAAAATCTTGGATAGTGATTGCATGATAATGTGAATGTACTTAACACAACTGAACTGTACATTTAAAACTTGTTAAGATGGTAAATTTTGTGTTCTATATATTTTACCACGATTAAGTTAAAAAATTTAAGATATGTGGCCAAGGTCTTGTTCTAGGTTCCACTTGATTTTTCCATTGCAATAATAACTCTAAGCTAAGGGGGAAGAGAGTGGGGTATTAGAGAAATACAGGCAAGCAATAATTTATAAGTATGTTATCCTTTGCATCCAAGGACAACAGCATTACTATTTTATTTTGGACACCTATGGCTAGAAAGAAAGGTGAAAGCCAACAGCCCCCAAGTCAAGATTTAGCATTGTATAGGAGTTCAATACAATCTGATTCAGGCTTCTCCTCCCTAATTCTTCCTTCAGGAAGCTCTCCACTCTTTTTCTTTTTATTCACTCCAGTTTCGGTCTGAATGCAGCTGCTCACAGCCAAAAACTGAGATTCACTTTGGGCAGAACCAAATATTCCAAATGTAGGAAAGCCTGCCTCTGGCAAACTTGTGAAACAGGAAAAGTTTCTTTCAGATATTGGGCTTTCCTTTTCTGCAGCTGGCCCAGGGGTAAAAGTCAGGACACCTGAGTTCTAATTTTCACTGCTAACTTGCTGTGGGACACTGTGAAAGATGCTGTTCTTCTCTGTACTTTGGTTTCTTCTGCTACAGGAGAGGTTTTATGGTACACAGTCTTGAAGGCTTTCCCTCCTGTGCTGACATTGTACAAGGTTTGAACTCTTTGGTGCCCTAACTCCGTTGCCTCCTCAGGATCCTCTGGCTCTCTCACACCTTTTCTGTCAGCAAAACTGCTTTGGACAGTTCTGATAAATTCATTCACCAAAGGCACATATTTTCCCAAGGCATTTCCACTTGGACTCAGACGAAAGGGAATGAGATTCTAACTTGGAAATGTCTTGATTCAGTGAGCAAAGGAAGGGACTTGTTGAAGGGGTAGGGGGCAGGTGTGGGGAGAGGCTGTCTCCAAGCTGCCAACTAGGAAGGGGAACCCAGCCCCAGCTCAGCTTGTGGGTAGAAATTTGTGCACCTCTCCATGTGTGGCCCAGGCATGAACCCACCATGCAGCCTCCTCTTTTTCCAGGCACTCTGCAGGGATGCTCGCAGCCCCGCTGTCTCTGGAAAAGTGAGTTCCAGCTCAGATATGGTGAGGTCATCAAGACTGCTGGTATGGGCTGGAGTCTGGAGTCTGGTAGGAGGGCTCTTGGGCAGCTGTTTGTGGTTTTTCCCTCAAAAGGAAAGTCTGAGCCGATGATCTCTAGGTGCTGCCTGTTTCCATGTGAGGGAGAAGCAGGATATGGCTCTGGACCAGCAGAACAGAAGGGGAGCCGGCAAGGGAAGTCTGGGGTGACACATAAATGACATATTTCATGAGATGAAAGATCCCAATTGCTCTCAGATAACTTCCTTGACCCTGATTTTGTTCATGGGAAACCCCATTTCTTCCCTCATATTTATTCATGAGTATTTTGAATTTTGGAGATTTTGAGAAGCTGCTGCTTTGGGTGTGGAGGAATGCACTCCATGGTGAGGACAGTTTTTCATCTACTAGTTGCAGCTGGACTCCTCATCAACAAACATCCACTCCTCAGGGTGGAGGGGCGTCCAATCCAGCAAGATTAATGTGTCACCGTGGAGAGCTCCTGGCATCCTATGTAGAGGGCTAGGTAACGCTGAGGCTGGGATAGGAGAGGGACAAAACAGGGAAGAGGCAGCTTCCTGAACACTGAAGTACAGACATCCCTGTTGGGGACCTCAGGGAACCTTGTTAGTCAGCAAAGCCCTATACTAGAGGCTCATGTGTCTAATGGGAGAAAGCAGGGACTTGTCCCTACCAGAAAGCAAGACAGATGTAACAAAAAATAGTTACTCCAGGTGGAGTGGCCCAGGCTGGTCAAGATGTACAGAGGGAGGAAAGAATTAGAAAAAGATGTGCACAAGATGGTTTTGATTGGGGAAGTCAAAAATCCTGGAATGTCAAAGTTGAGGGGGACTTTAAATTCTGGCCCAACCCTTTCATTTTCCAGATGGAGAAATCATGGGAAGTGACTTGTCTAAAGTCTACATCAAAGACAAGATTCACATACAGGTCCTTTGACCCTCACCCAGTGCTCTACATTTGATCACTCAGATGTCCAGTTTGCCCAACATCCTAAAATTCCAATTAGCCCCACTTCACATGCATACTTTTCATACTGGGTTCCCTCTCATCTTTTCTATGTGCACAGCTTTCTTCTTTCTTTCCTTTTCTTTCTATGTGTGCACACATGCAGGGGGTGGAATCCATGGCCTGGGGCATGCTAAGTGAGTGCTTTGCTACTGAGCTCCATCTCCAGTGTCCCCCGCTCCCATTTTATTTTTGTACTGGGGATAGAACCCAGGGGGCTTAACCACTGAGCAACATCCCAGGCCCCCTTTATTTTTTAATTTTTGAGGCAGGACCTCACTAGGTTGCTTAGGGCCTCTCTAAGTTGCTGAGGCTGGCTTTGAACTTGTGATCCTCCTGCCTAAGTCTCCCGAGTTGCTGGGGTTACAGGTGTGCACCATAACTCCTGGTTCCTCTCTCTTTCTTTCTTTCTTTCTTTCTTTCTTTCTTTCTTTCTTCTTCTTTCTTTCTTGTCTTTCTAGCAAATTCTTGCAGTGTCATGGGCCTCTGCAATGTGTGAATGAAACACTCCATGTTCCACATAAATAAGGAATGTCCTGGTAATCTTTATGCCCTGAGAAGAAGGCACTGAACTTGTATAAGGAAATATGTAGGAAAACCAGGAATTCATATTTCTTCCTGAGGTTTTGGACTGTCCCTCTTTTTGTCTACTGTCAGTTCTTCAATCTGACACCAAGTTCCACCCTCCAGAGTTTTCACCAGTCTTGACCACCTGGTTATCTCTTCCCATCTCCCACTCCTGCCTCCATGCAAGGACTGGAGCTCTAAAAAGTGTTTGCCACTGAGCACTTGGGCATATGGATTAATCCTCCTCATTTTGCACTTGTTGCTGACTTTGCTTCCCCTTCTCAAACCCTGAACACAGTAGTGATGCCATTTTGAGTTAGAAGAAAAGGTTGAGAACTCATGGATATCTGCACTCAACAGGGGATATGGGAGACAGCAGTAAATGAAAACACAGACAAGGAAAAAGATTAGAAGATAGATTTGAATGTAGCCATTTGGCTAGGCTGTGTGTATGGGGCAAAACCTTTCATATTAAAGATAATATTGCTTGACTCACCAGCCTTTATGATGTTTAAAGATCAAGTGAGAGAGCAGATTTAAACTTTATCTTCACTAAAAAAACTATTAAAAAATAATAATATTGCAACTCACACACATTTTAAATCACCAGTGCCAGCCTGAGATAAATTGGTAAGCAGTCAACTGCTAAACCAAGCCTGAATTTCTTCTCCTTTCATATCCTTTAATATCTTTTCTTTGGGGAGAGAGGGAACTGATAATCAGCACCATAATTGTTGTGGTGAGAAATAGAAGGCCCACACAGCCCAGAAGGGTCTGAATAATCTCATTTCAGGAAAAAAAGAAAATTAAAAAAAAATGCAACTAGCAATAAGACAAGGTTCTGGGCTCACTCCTTTCATCTCGACACCCCTCAGTCATCTGGACCTTGGTAGGGTTGAGTTCAGATTAGGTTTAATCTGTAATTAGGGTCTAAGTTAGGACTCGGGTTAGGGTGGGGGTTGCAGTTAGACCTTCATGAAGGACAGAATTTCAAATTGGGATTCAGATTTCACTTAGAGTTAGAGTTAGGGTTGAGAAAGTAGGCTCACGTTTATTTTTAAAACTAGGGTTAATGCTAGTTCAATTAGTTAGGTTAAAGTTGAGACTACATTTCTCAATCTTGACAGTATTGATATTTTAGCCTGGATAATTCTGTTGTGAGTGGGGCTATTCTGCACATTTTAGGATGTTTAGCAGATATTTAGCCCATATCCACTAAATTTTAATAACATTGTATGTAGGAACTAGAAATATCTACATTATTTGTTAAATTTTTCTTGAGGGAGAGGATCATCCTTGGTTGAGAACCACTGAATTAAAATAAGGATTAAGCTCAGAAGGCTGAGGTAGGAGGAGCTCAAGTTTGAGGGTAGCCTGAGCAATTTAGCAAGAACCTATCTCAAAAAAGAGGGCAACAGGCTGGGGATGTAGCTCAGTGGTAAAGCACCCTGGGTTCAATCTCTCATATTGTAAAATAAATAAATAAATACAATAAGGTTTAAAGTTAAGGTTAGGATT
>JAJEJO010002462.1:253386-285752 GCA_020662805.1 Glaucomys volans
AAAAAAAAAAAAAAAAAAAAAAAAAAGATTAGGTTATGTTTAGATTTTTGAATTGGTTTTGACTTAGGATTAGAGTTGGGGTTGGGAAACCATTCAGATTAGGGTTAGAAGTAGGGTCAAGTCTTTGTTTCTGGCAAGGTTTAGCCTTTGTACTTGCTTAGGTTTATGTTAGCACCTTGCAGAGATGAATGTATTGCCGAAATATTACACAATGAATTTCAGGTCTGCATTAGGACAAGGGTGGGACTGTCACACTGCTGCTGTTTTTGTTAGCACTATGGGAAAGTAGCCATAGTAGCACAGGGGAGCTTCCTGGAGAATGTTGAGGGTGACTCTATTATGTGACCCTATGATGGCCTTCAGGGGTAAAGAAGGTGATCATTTGAGCTTATCTCTATTCTCTAAATGATGTAATGACCAGTGGAAACTGGCCTGGGTGTGTGCGTGCATGCAAATACATACTCTGTGCCAAGTGATGTTTTACATCTTATTTCACATCTCTACTTGCATACCATGGCCACAAAGTCCCTCAGGCCTAAGGTTAGGAAACTAATTCATATAGGAGGGTTCTCCTGTCAAGGTGTGCAGGTACAGGAAATCTCACCTGGAAGAAGGTATTCCTAGGGGTGGTATAGAAAGATGACCCAAGGACCCCAGTCTTGGGAACATCCTGAAGCTGAAAGTCAGAACTTCAATTTATTTTCACCTTTATTGTCTTACTGTGTGTAGAATTTCAGACAAGTTTTTGTCTGAAACCTGCCTTAGTTTTTTCATCTGTGAAATTTTTAGAATAAACCTTAACTTGAAACTTCTCATCCATCCCCAGTTTAATGAGGAATAAGTTCATTTCAACAAGCTTTTGAAGGGTTTGGGAATGGAAGATACTGGGTCAATCTTAAATATTTTTATTATTCTTTGTTTCCAGAAGGAAGGAGTGCACAGAGCTTCATCTAGCACAGCACCCATCTGCCCATGTCAGAGGATGCAGGAGGAATGGTGGTGCCAGAGGCAGATGCAACAGAGAGGGAGCTATGCTTCACCAGCTTGTCAACATGTCATTAGGGTGTTCCTGTGGGAACCAAGAGCAGAGGCAGGAGGCAGGATACGTGGGAGGGAGGGGGAGGGAGGAAGAGAGAGAAATGGAAGAGATGAAGGGGTCCATGCCAGTACCGCATTCATCCCTGTCATGAGGAGAGCTCTATCAAACCAAGGCCAGGCCTATAAATCAGGCCATAATTAGTTGCAAAGAGAAAGCTTTAACATCCTCATCAAATTGATTAATACATCTTGTAGCTCAGGACAGGCCAGCCCTGCCTTGGAAAAACTGCAAGCTCTCCCAGCTAGGTGGGAATAGAGTAGGGAGAAGGAACAGCTCCAGCTATGGCAGCACAGAGCAGGTGACTTCTGTCCCCCTGTTTACTCACTTGAAGAAGGCTCTGACAGGTGGCAGATGAGACTGCTCTTAGTCTAGGACCTGGAACCTGGAAAACCAAATGAACATATTGGTTTTACCAGGAATTAGCCCTGATACCACTGGCAAGTTATTTTTTCCCTCTAGATCTCAATTTTACCATCTGTAAAAGGGACAGGTTGGACTACAGGTACTTTGAATTTCCTTCCAGTTCTGATATCATAAATGTACATGAGCTGAAAGGACAAAGATTTGTGGGAGGTGTCATGGCTGGGGAAGACCTGATACAAGTTCAATTTCTAGGATTTCCAATCAGAGTCAAGAGTTTGTGATAAGCTTAAGTAATTTGTTCTTGCCTCAGGCTTGGAATTATCAAGCATTACCTATGTGTCCTTTCCTGAGGCCTGAACAGCAGATACCCTCCCAAAGCAATGCAGAGAAGAAAGATCTACATGGATTCATATCCTGGCTCAATCACGGATTAGCCAGGCATTTGGGGAAAGTTACTTAGCCCCTTTAGTTTCCTCTTTTGCAAGAGAGGTACAATATTACTTACCTAACTGAACAGTTCTGAAGAATAGATAATATAAGCTACATATAAAGTGCATCTCACTGCAGAGCATGCAATAGGTGGTCAATAAGTAATAACAATTATTATTATTGTGTACATGACTTTTCCTTTCTTTCTTTCCTATGCTAGGGATGGAACCTCAGCACTCATGCATGCCAGGCAAGCACTCTACCACTGAAGTACATCCCCAGTCTGTAATATTTCATTTTGAGACAGGGTCTCCCTAAGTTGCCCAAACTGTCCTTCAAATTGCAATCTTCCTACCTTAGCCTCCCAAGTAGCTTGCAAATGACTTTTTATTATTTTTATTTTTCAGTGCTAGTGGTGATTGAACCCAGGCTTTGTGCATGCTAGGTGAGTGCTTTACCACTGAGCTGCATCCCAGCCTTGCACATGACTCTTGATATCTTGATAATGGCATCTAAATCACATAAGACTAAAAAGTCCAGTAAAACTGTGAATTCATATCTGGGCACAGTGCTGCATGCCTGCAATCCCAATAATTTGGGAGGCTGAGGCAGGAGGATCACAATTTTGAGGCCAGCCTCAGCAATTTAGAGAGGACCTGTACAACTTAGTGAGGAATTTTTAAGGTACGGATCCTGCTTTCTTAAGTGTCTGATCCCCAAGACACTGTCTCAAAATTAAAAGAAAAAGTGCTTCCCTACAGTGTGTCAAATTAGCCACTCTCCCAGGATATGAGATGAATAGACAGTATTTCATTTTGTAAGCAAAACTGGGCTTGAATTTAAAAGACTGTTCAGATTCCACTCTCTCAATTTATGAATTTTCTGACTTTGTACAGGATTCTTTTATTCTCTGAGCCTCACTTTTCCTAATGAAGAATTGGGTGTTCAGCACCCAATCAGATGATAGGTATAAATGATCCTTGTAAAATGTAAGGCATCGTTTAAATATAAAGCATTTTGTAAGTGATGTTCTGGGATCAGACACTTCTGGCCACTGCTGACAGTCCCTGAAGTCCCCCGTTTGGAAAAACAAACAAAACAAGTTCTTTTCTAGTTCCTAGGACATGCTCCATTACTTCAGGAGTCTGCGTTTTTGTCTTCTATGGATTGCATTCTTCATTTCCTTCTTTAACAAAAATTCGGACCTAGCTACTTATAATAAATGAAAAATCCTCCCTTGGCGGTGTTTGGGTCACATGTGTGTTGATGTAATGACACTCTCCAGTATCCATTATTACCTTCTTCTATAATAATTGAACTGCTGGACTATGGTTGCATATATGCAATATATGCATATATGCAATATATATATGTATATATATACACATACACACGTACTTATGGGCTGGGACCTTAAGAAATGGACATGCCTTGCCCATACTTTTTATTTTCCTTGAGAACAAGAACACAAGTGCTCCTACATTCTACTCAGGCCTAACAGACAAAGGCCACATGCCAGGGAATGGAGGTAAAAACAAGACAGAAGGAACTTGGGTCACTAGTTGCCAGCATGCAGGAGAGCCAACCAGGAACTCAGACAGTTCGGTGAGCGCTCTGGGACCACAGGCCTGGATTCTAGAGGTGTCCAAATGACTTGTCACAAGCCTCAGCATGAGGAATTTTTAAGGTACGGATCCTGCTTTCTTAAGTTTCTGATCCCCAAGACAAACTGACCCTCACTTGGTGACCCATTGGCTTCCTCATCGGTTTGTCATCATTAGTCAAGAGTTTCACAGAGCCCACGGCATTTAGAAAGCCTCCCTCCTAACACTCACCCTCTCCCCTTTTGGAATGTGGTTCTGGGAAGATTCAGAGTTGCTGTTTAAAATGTTTAACTGAGCAGATGGTTTGGAATGTGGAGACTGAATACCTCCTTTCAAAAGCCAAGAGTTATGGGAGTCCAGCAGCCATGAGATCAGGGGAGAGAGAAGAGTGAAGGAAGGGCACAGAGCCAAATAGCCACAGGTGGGGAGCCACAGTGGGGAGGAGGGGGTGGCCTCACTTTGTCACACCACTGGCCCGAATCTCAGGGCAGGGCTGGAAGGTAAGTGCCAGTTACAAATGCTCCCACCTCATCTCACAGCTCACCAAGTATTACGGCCTCGCACATAAAAACCAGAGTGCTAAGCTGCCAGGAGTGTTAAACTCAAGGAGCTGTGACCAGAAGCAGGTGGGCTCTGGGGACACAAGGAGGAGACTGTTGCAGCAGGGCCAGCAGCTCCCATCAGACCCTCTCGGCTCTCAGGCGGCAACTGAAACCAAGCAGGGAACTTAGCCCATGCCCCAAAACCCACCTCTGCCTCTGGCCTCTCTCCAATGGGAGCATTTAGGGGAGTCCTACACCTCCTTAGCAGGAGCCGGACTGCCTTTGAGCAGAAAATAAATGCTTTCAAGCCACATAAATCAATGAAAATTAGTAGGAGTCAAAGTAAAGATCCATCCTTCACCACTTGGATGTTTGAGCCAAGGTTCTTCTCGGTGATTTAGAGCCGTATAATTGAGTGATCCGATCTTAGTTGGCTTTTTTTTTTTTCATCCTCCTTTTCCTTTCCAGACAAAATCCTCTCGTATGAGGCAAGTGCCCACTGGCCTCTCGCTCCTCTGGTTAGAAGCAGGTGTGTGCACCTGTCAGCTTGGCACCCTGATGGATCTCTGTGCTATCTGGGTTCATCTCCTCCCTGCCTGCCCCTTAATGAATAGTCTGCCCCAGGGTAGGTGTGAGTCGAGGTGGAGAGAAACCATTCTTCATAGTTGATCTCTCCCCTCCTCACAGAAATGGAGAGGTGTGGCTGCTAAGCTCCAGGTAAGATGTGGCATCATCCCAAAAGTGGAGGAGGGGACTGGAGTAAAGAGAACCTTTGACTTCTAACCTCTGAACTAGGGAGAAGATGGATAATACCATGATCATCTCAAAGGATTCAATTCCTCTCATTCATCTCTCCAGCACCTTCCAAAAAAAAGGGACTAACCCTAGTGATGTGCTGGAAAATGTGGAAAGGCTCTCCAGAAAAATGGGCCTGTACTGATTTGTAGTACTTTCCTACTTTTGATACCTGTGCCGGATTAGGAATGTAATCCAGCAATTGACGGAAGTATGAGGTGCCTGGATTCACATTGAAAAGCAAAAACAAAACAAAACAAGACCAGAGGGACAATCTGGTATAGGGAAATTAAGGTAAAATTTGGAGTCAGAGAGACACGGGTTCAAATCCCATTTCTGCCATTTACTTATTTACATCACTTGTACCACCTTGAGCAAATTTCTTTAACTCCTTGAGCCTCAGCTTCCAGTTTAATTTTATTTGAAATGAAAATAATAATATTATCTTAGAGTTCTAGTGAAAATTAAATGAAGTAATGAGTCTAGGTCCTGCAACACAGTGTCTGGCACATGGCATTTGTTCACAACATGAGAGACTTTTGGCCTCTCAGACATCTTTGCTCAAGGCTGTCCGTCAAGCTAAAAGAGGAATCAAAACCTTAACCTGGGTCTCCTAATTCCTGTTTTCTAGCTCAGGAAGCAACCCACTCATGGCTGTCAATCTAGGTGGCTTCTGAATGGTACAGAGAACAGAATTAGTAGTTTCCTCTAGGACATGCCCAACTTAGGGAAAGAAGCTTGACTGCATGGTGTAGTGCCATGCCCACTGCCAGCTTCAAGTCCTAACTCAGTCACTGCCAAGTTATGTCCATGGGCAAATCCCTGGGCCTCAGAACCCTCAGTACAACTAGCAAAGTGGTTACAATTCTTGCCATTGAGTAACTCTTGCCAAAGTGGTAATTCTTGCCACAGGGTGGCTCTGAGATTCAAGGGAAATAGATGGGAAACTCCTTTGTAAAAGACTCCATATGCACAATGACATGGTCACAATTTTACTAACAATTTCTCTTAGGGAAATCTGCTCAGAAGAATTGATACATGCTATCATAAAACGGATATTATCAACACTTCGGAGAATATTGCTCTGTGAGAGAGATGGGGCAGAGGGGAAAGGAGAAGTGAGGGGCCAGCAGACTGGAGAAAGGCCAGGAATAGTGAGCAGACAAGTGAAACCACACTGTGGGCGTTTTAAGAACAATGATACCCACTGTGCCCATTAAATTTGTTTGTGCTAGAGTGCCAGCCGCATAATCTGGTGGTTGGCACACATTCTTTCATTTATTCCTCTTATAACTTCTCATAGATGAGGAAATGGGGACTTGAAAAACTTGGATATTGTACTCGAGGTCACATAAGCAGGAGCTTGTGGAGGAGGGATTTCAATCAGGGGTTAGCTCTGAGTACTGGGGCATATTGCTCTTCTGGACCTTTGTGTGTGTGCACATGTTTGTGTGTGGGTGTGTGTGTTTTGTTTGTTTGGTTTTCTTGGTTGTTGTTGTTTGTAGTGCCGGACATCAAACCAAGGGCCTTGTGCATGCCAGGCAAGCACTCTACCACTGAGCTATGTCCCCAGCCCAGGGCCTCAGTTTTGGAGGTAAAAAGGTAACTTAACTCTGGGCCCCCAGTTTTTCTAGCTTTGAGCAGTATCTCTATAGCTTGTCTCCTTGGTCTTTCAGATCCTTGATGGATGAAAGAGGTAACAGATGTAAAGTACTTTGAGAACTTTTAAACAAACAATCCCATTTTGAAAGTAAGCTATTATTAATACCACATCCCACATGCTAAAAGCCCTGCTTAATCCACTCTGACCTAAACTGCCAGAGAGGACTCCCTACCTTCCCTGTTTAGTTTATACTTCTAGCCAAGTGCCATGTCTATTCCACTTTGTATTCTCTCATCTGAAACCAAGCATGGGGTCTCCCTTAAAACCATCCAAGTCCAAATACTATGATCATCTCAAAGGATTTGATTCCTCCCCATCCATCCATCCCCTGCCAAAGATAGGGACTAACCCCAGTCATGTACTGGAAAATGTGTAACAGCTCTCTAGAAAAAATAGTCTTGTCCTGATTTGTAGCACTTTCTAACCTTTTAAGTATAAATACTCCTACCATGCTTGATTTCAAGCTATCTTTGTGGCTCACTGAAGGCAGAAATGGGAAGAGATGTGCAATACTGTTATATAGTATCTCTACCATATAGATATAATAAAAACCCCCAAAAGGTTAGATAGTAGCAAAACTTAATGAAATAATTAGAAAGTGGTGACATTTAGTGTATCTGTAGTATTTTGTATTTTATTTAGAGACAGGGTCTCACTGAGTTGCTTAGGGCCCCACTAAGTTGCTGAGGCTGGCTTTGAACTTGTGATCCTCCTGGCTCAGCCTCCCAAGTTGCTTGGATTACAGGCATGTGCCACTGCGCCCGGCTTATATTTTTAATTTAATTAAAAATTTACACAAGTTTTGTTTCTAAAAAACAATTGTTTTGAGATATTCTTTTTTTTTTTTTGGTGGTGCTGGGGATTGAACCCAGGGCCTTATGCTTACAAGCCAAGCACTCTACCAACAGAGCTATATCCCCAGTCCTTGAGATATTCTTGAGAATTTATCTTTTTGAGTGTACCAGGAATTGAAACCAGGGATAATGTTTTACCACTGAGCTAGGGCACCAACCCTATGTTTTTGCTCAGTCTGGCTTTACACTTGTGATCCTCCAGCCTCAGCTTCCTGGGTTACTGGGATTACAGGCATGAGCTGCCACACCTGGCAATTCTTGAGCATTTAACAATAGGTGCTCACAATTCAGAATGGGGCAGCTCCAGTCTACCCCTGTGATCCACACTTGCATGCAAAGTAGATTGCAGTCTAGAAGCTGAGGCATGCTGGAGAAAGTGCTACATGCTCCTGCGATGTTTTGTTTTGTTTTGTTTCTATTCCAGAAACAAAAATTGCATAATATACAGTGTGCTGGACTGAAAATGTTTTTTTCTGTCTCTGAGATTCCTGAATTGGAAATGATTAACTAGGTTAATTCCATAACTATGAGCAGAGTTATTCTGAGTCTGTTCTTCAGGATGCTGAGTTAAAATCGGTGTCTTTTTGGAAAAAAGATGATGGCATATTTGAACAGAATTTGTCTGCAAAGAGTTTAATAAAGTCATATTAACAAACATTTGGGCAGGTCTGAGAAATGCATAAGGGATGGTAAAATTAGCCACAGTGGGGACATTACCATTCTAGGCCCGAAGGGTTGGGCAAGGAGCCATCCCTGGAACTTTGAGAGCTGTAGGAGAACCAGAGCTATGGATTTTAGTTGAGAAACACAGCCCCTGCCAATCTGAGGTCCAGGTTGCACAGGGCTGTGGGAATAAAGACTCTGAGCTCAAATTTCACTACCCTCAGTCTCCTCCAGTGACTTGCTGCATGACATAAATCCTTTCCCCCAAATACTTCAGGTAAATTACCAGGATGGTAAGTCCCTGTTTCTTTTCTTTTCTTTTTTTTTTTTTTTTTGGTACTGGGGATTGAACTCAGGGACACTCCACCACTGAGCCACATCCCCAGCCCTATTTTGTATTTTATTTAGAGACAGGGTCTCACTGAGTTGCTCAGGGCCTTGCTAAGTTGCTGAGGCTGGCTTTGAACTCACGATCCTCCTGCCTCAGCCTCCCAAGTGCTGGGATTACATGTGTGCACCACCACGCCTGGCTAAGTCCCTGTTTCTTATGCCATGACCTTTGGTTGAGTCTAACTGAAAGCCAGATAAATCCAACCAGGGAGCTTGCTGAAGCAATTCATAAAGGTAGTAAGTTTATCAATTTAGTTCTTCACATCAAGAGCAGAGTAGGTGGGGGAAAGGATGAAAAGTGGATTTGGAAGGGCAGAGAGATTGTCCAACTCAGTTCCAGTCATTCCCATTACAGCATTGGAAACTTTAACAGACACACTGATCACCTAGGGATTAAAAGGTAATTTCTAATTCAGTAGGTTTAGGATGAGGCCTAAGAGCAGAGGATGCTGATACTGCTGGCTTGGGAAGTAATTTTAAGCTACACTTGACCCCATCCCCCAACCCTGGGGCTTGTGTAGCTATGGGAATCAGGTTCATAAAAACCCCCCCGTAGTCTTTTTTTTTTTTTTTCATTTTATTCCTCTTCTTTCTTTCCTTCTACAAAGTACCTTTATGGTGCAACCCAACCTCCTAGTAAGAACCCAGATTCTGTTCTTTGTCTGCTCCCTAACCCATGGTCAAGTTGGAAAAGGGTGGTTTATGAACACCCAGCACTTTAAGGCAGAGCTCTTGACTGGAGGAAACCTTAGCGAATGTTTCTAATTCTCTACGACTTCCCCAATTTCTTTCTCTCATCTTCCTCACCCCAGGCTTTTGGAGAAAGCCAGTGATCTCCCAAAAAGAAAAAGTTGTCAGCCACCCCATGGGATAAGATGTGGAGGGAGAAATGCTCCCATTATACATTAGAATTAGAATTTTTCCTGGGGTGAAATAACAGCCCAATGGCCCTTCCACTTGTGTCCCTTTAGGTGCTGCAAGGGCATCATTACTGGTGGACTCTGGCCATAACTGAGGCCCTTGATGCATCCTCAGTGCCTTATACAAGCCCTTTGGAAGGCATAGCTCTGGGAACTGTTCACAAATCCTGAATGTTAAATAAGAGATGAGTGTGGGTTTGTATCACAAATGATGAGTAGCAGGGGAAAGTCATGGGCAGTATTCCCATTCCTGGACATGTAGAAACCAGAGATGCTCCCATTTCTGATTAATAGGAACCCTTACTCAGCTAGTGATGAGAGCCAGAAATCAGGTTAAGCTTTCATTTCTTACAGGGCAAAGATGCATGGGCTCACTCATGAGGTTTAGGAAGGAGATCAAATGGTCAGCTCTGCTTCAAAGCAGGAGGAAGCGGCTGTGGCTATAACATCTGGACGCCTGGTTGTGTTGAATGGTATAAGAAAGACTGGCCCTAGGGCTCTCCCCATTCATTCCAGAGATGATGTGGCTGTGTGTGCTAGTGGGCATCATTGTATGGTTATGTGCATTAGGGTGGGCAAGGCATGCACAGCTGGAAGTTCAAGATGGCTCACACACAATTCCTTCTCCTCAGGAATTTAGATAATCTTCTGAAAGAAGGGCAATGTGACAGTAGTAATAAGGCCTAGCTTTTCTGAGACTTCCAGTGTCAGTGATATTCATTCACTACAATCCCTACATAGCATAATTCCTATGCACAGATCTAGGGAAAAGAGGCATAGTGAAATGGTCTTTTCCTGTGGTTGGCTTGTTAGGAAGGATAGCAACAGAACCTTCTTAGTAAAACCCTCCCCCACCAGAGGACATGCGTTCAGGGGTCAGAGGATTGTCCCACTTGCTTCTTTTCCTGAGAGAAAGCAGAAGAGAATGAGTCTCCAGATTCCAGGCTAGAATGTCCCATAACACTCACTGTACCATTTATTTGGCACATAGAGGCCATGGAGCAATTTGCAGTTTACAAGGGACTCTTCAAGTACATTACCACATTTAATTTTTACAACAAACCTATGAGATAAAGTGAGGCAGTTTTATCACCATTTTGCAAACAAGAAATGTTTGTTCAAAGAAGTTAAATAATTTACCTAAGGTCATAAGACATTAAGATAACAGAGCCAGGACTGGAGTTCAGGTTTCCTGACTCCTAATATAAGAAGCTTTCCTTTCCACATACTTCTTTGTCTAGTAGCTAATTTTTCACTGTTTTGAAATTTTGTCCCCTGACAGATATGTCAGTGCCCCCAGAGCATGATTTGTTTCTCTTGTTTGCTATCATTTCCCCAACACCTAGAACGATGCCTGATACATAGTACATGCTTAATAAAGTTGCATTGAATGAATGAATAAATTAAATAGATTGCATGCTACCAGAAGGTGGGGCTCTAACTTTGAAGGTCTCCCTCCCAACAGTTACACAATATAATTGATACCAAAAATGGCTGGATATCCAGCAGTGTGGTGATTCCCAGGAAGTCATCACCCTGGAAGGTAATATATTTTGAGGAAGAGGGTCCCCACTATGACTTCCAGAATTCTAAGCACTGACTTTTACACTAAGCACTGCTCATTGCCTTCGACTGCCCCTCTCTCATCCTCAGGGTTAAGATACTTGCCCAGATATCCAGGGCTGCATCTTTTTGATTTAGGAAATAGGCACTGTGGAGTCTCATAACAATGGTTTGCATCTCCATGTGTTCCCACTGCCACTAGAAATCATAAAATGGTTTGTTTCTCTTGGCAGCCTCCACCCAACAGTTCCCCATGTGTGTGTTGCTTTCTTCAATTTTCCCCTCTACAAAATCTGGTCATGTTTAATAACAATAAATCAGAGAAGAGATTGCAGCCCGGAAGAGAAGTCTGGGGCAGCCAGGGTTTCCACATCTGGGGCCCATTCGGGTTGAAGTGATGACAATTCCTAATAAATGTTAATGGAGAGCCTCCTCAGATTCATACACTCCAGCCATAATTTAGCCTGTCTCCATGCCAGATGACCTTTTGAACATCCAGAATACACCCATCATAGCACCAGCTACAGCCCTGGATTACTTCCTGCATATGAAGTGGAAAAAAACAGGGCCTGTTGTTATTGATTGCATTTCTCCATTTTCCCTTCCCTGGATTTTTCTTCAAAGGTGCACAAAGCCACGGGCCCCCTAACCACCCAGGTGGCTAGAGGCAAGGAGTTTGGTTCAAGGATGTTACCCTGTACTCCTCAAGGAAGCCTCTTTAAGAAGTCTGACAGCTAGCACTGGTCCCACAAGAGATAGGGCTGGGCATCAACATTCTCCCTTTTCTTGGTGTCTGAGACTCTGTGCAGATCTTGCTTGCTCTAACCCTTTTGCCCACCCTGTTTCCCCTACCTGCTCCTAAGTAGTTGCAAGGCTCGCTTGTTTTGGCCTCTCTCTTCCGATAGCTGTCATCTCTACAAGTCTAATTTCCAGGCATGGTTTCTCTCTGATCTCTCTCTGTCATATGCTGGGGATCTAACCCAGGGCCTGGTGCATGCTAACCAAGCACTCTGCCACTGAGTTGCATCCCCCACTCCCTAATCTCTTCTTTTAACTCCCATTGTCACCCCACACTTTAGGTCCTTATCCCCTCTCACTTTGAAATTGCTTTCTAGTTGGTCTCTCTCTGCTAAATCACCCATGAACAGGGCAATCCTATGCAGCATCCGACCCAAGATGATATCTTGATCATGTTTTTCTCTAGCTCTAAATTCTTTAACAGCACGTTATTATGCTGACATTATTATTCTTCAAAGTTTTTTTTCAATTAGATGCCATTTATAGTGGGCCAGATATATATGTCCCATCCAATTGCATATATTTAAATCCTAGCCCTCAAGGTGATGGTATTAGGAAGTAGGGCCTTTGAGGTGTACTTTGGCCATGAGAGCATAGCCCTTATGGATGGGGTTAGTGCCCTTAAAAAAAAGATTTCTGAGAGCTAGCTGATCCCTTCTAACATGTAAAGCTATAGCTGGAAGGCACCAGTTATGAAGAAACAGGCCATTATTAGACACTGTGTCTGTAGGCACCTTGATCTTAGACACCCCAGTTTCCAGAGTTGTGAGGAATCAATTTCTATTGTTTAAAGCACCCATTTGATGGAATTTTGTTACAACAGCTGGAATGGACTGACTAAGACACCACTGAACTAGGATTTTGGGATTTTAAATTCTTTCTTTTTCATCACTTCCTCTTTCCTAATTTAGTGACATGATTTTATCATTTATTTAATGAATTATTTTTAGCAACTATATGCCAGAGTCTATTGAGAACTGGAGGAGAAAGATGAACATGACAAAATTGTCCCTTTTCGAGACATAGAAAAACAAAATGAAGACAGGCAAATATATAAAATAATTGCCAACTGCAATAAGTGCTAGGAAGGAAAGCTAGGAGAGAATAAGAGAATTCCACACTGCTTGAGTCAGGATTCCAAACTCATCTCTCCTACTGCTACTTCTTTGTTTCCTAAAGATGACTACTTCTCAGGGACCCACCTTCGAAGAGCTTCAAATCGACAAGCATACATGATACTTTGTATTTTTTTTTTTTTTTTTTGTGGTGCTGGGGATTGAACCCAGGGCCTTGTGCTTGCGAGGCAAGCGCTCTACCAACTGAGCTATATCCCCAGCCCCATAAATGACACTTTGTAAATACAAGTAATTCCAGGTGCATCTCTAATTTATTGGCCTGGATAAATACTAAATCAAGCTACATTTCTTTGACATTTAGAATCAAGAATGTAATCTAGTGATCCTTCATTTGAATCACAAGTCAAATGATGTATGAGGGATTTTGGTTAGACACAGTGAAGAACTTCCTGGCAAAAGGCCAATGGATACCAAAGGAATTGTATCAGTCAATTTTACTACACAGTACTCCATAACTAATAACCTAAACTCTCAGAGGTTTACAACATTCATTTCTTGCTCACAGGTTTGTGGACTGACTTTGGACCATCTCAGATCTTGTTCAGGTCTGTTCCACATAACTTATTGATCATTCTGGAACCCAGGCTGAAGTGATGGGGGCAGGCTTTCCTCATGGCAAAGGGGAGATGTGTAAGAGGCCAAATCAAGTCAAGTGAGTAGAGTTAAAACCTCTGCTTACATTCCATTGGCCAAAGCAAATCACATGGCCAGGCTTATCATCAATGGAGTGGGGAAGTTTACTCCCTCTGTGGAGGGGCATAGAGGAGAGGGAATGGTTGCTGAACAGTAATGTACTCTATAGGAGGGAGGTTATAGAGTATCCTCCACAAGTGGCCTTTATAAGTAGGAGAGATTGTTATCTATCTGGGTTCCTCTGGGTACCATATTACCTGAAGTATAGCAAAGAAGGACCAGAAGACATGATTTCTTAAAGATGCCTATTTTGGTACAAGAGCAATGTAATTTGTGTTTGATATCTGGTCACCACTGAAGCCCTTTTTCCCTTTTCCACCAGAGCTGTGCCATGGGGGTGATTTCCAGGCCAAGGCTTAATATCAGAGTCTCTGTGTGATTGTATACAAGTGACAGTCACACAGAAACATAAATACAGAAGAGGCTCTGATACCATCTGGGAACAGTATTCCTGCCATCGGGCCAGCTTTCTCTGCCACTGTAGTGCAGTTAACTCTGGAATGAAATTGGAAAGCTAACTGATGGTCAGAGGGGACGGGGAAGATTTTCATTTGTAACTGAGACAGCAGGGTATAGTGAAAGGTGAGGTAAAAACAGATTTTACCAATGGCTTGATAAATTCAGTTAACAAACATTTATACATTGCATTGAATTTCTTCATAGTCTTAACATTTGAATATATTAGAAGGGAAAGACAAAGGCTCAATTATGAACTCAAACCTTCAGCAATTTTGACTCCAAGGTTTCTCATTCTGTACCTTTTCACTCCTGATGATAGATAACCTTTCCCTGTCCTCTAGGGTTTTCCTTCTTCATGCATGCTCCTTCCCCCAAAATCTGCTATCAAGAACTCCTTAGGTGCCAATCAAAGTGTCTTCCCCAGACCAGCAGCCTCTGATCTCAGGTGATACATCTGGTCTATTAGAAAAAGCACATTTTTGGGCCCCTACCCCAAATATGCTGAAACAGAATCTCTGGTGATGGGATGACTCTGTTTTCATAAGTTCATCAGGTGCTAATTTATGCACATACATTGAAGTTTGAGAAGACTGTGATTCTGCCTCAGTGGGTCTGGGTGGAATCCATGACTTGTATTTCCAACAAGGATGCAGATGATAACGTTGCTGCTCCCCGCAGACTGCACTTTGAGTAACACTGCTTTAGAACTCAACCACACACACACACAAAATGATGGGCAACAGTTAAGAAGGTTTGCTAGTCCTCTGTGGATAGGATTGACATCCTAGTGAAAGAGTCACTAATGGTGGAATTTCAGGCAATGGCCACCAGTTTTTGTTTGTTTGTTTTTGTTTTTTTTAAGCATGTTTTATCAGAGGGCAGACCTGGAGTCTCTGAAGCCACACTCTGTGTGATTGTTTTTCTTCCTATATGTAGACCCAACCCTGGTGGAGGGAGAAGCACTAGGTTGGAAGTCAGGAAACCTGGGCTCTAGGTCTTGCTCTGTCACTAACAATGGGATTATAATTGAGTCTCTAATCTCTCTGATTCTCCTCTATAAACTGAAGAAGATGAGAGCTATGAAAGAAGCCCTTTTATAACTATGCAAGATTATGATTACCTTAGCCACGATTTTATCTCCAGGTGAGTAATGGAGTCTCAAAAATATGAGAACCTGGAGCTGCAGAATTAGGGGCCCACAAAATTAATACCTGGTCCTCAGGTGTGCTATAAACCACAAGAAGAGTTAGACCTGACCCTATCCATTCCACGTGTGATCCCTAGTGTAATGTTGAGAATCCCCACTCTGAACCAGACCCTAGGGCTGGTCTCTCCTCCTTCCACTTCCTATGTGACTTGGGGGAAGTTTCTCTCTTGGAGTTACAACTCAAATCCCGTTAAATAAAGATGACAATAAAATCTACCAGATGCAGTTATTGTGGGGTTTAAAAGAGTTAATACACGTCTAGCGGTTAAGACAGTGTCTGGTACGAGAAAAAATGGAGGAGGAAAGGGAGGACAAAGAAAAAAGGAGATGGGGAGGAAGAAGGTGCTTTCTGTCCCTCTGCGGAGCAGAGGTTGGATTCCCGAGCCCGGATTGCAGGTCTCTCTTTCTCCTGTAGGTGGCGCCTCCCCTCGTTGAGCGAGCTACCTGCGTCCTGAAGCGCTTTAGGAAGTAGAAGTTTCTTTGACATCTCTGCTCTGTTCAGGATTAGAGCGAGTCTTGTACGATCGCTGAAACTTCTGTCCAGGACAGCCAGGTTTTGGGATTTTGAGTTCCTTTCTGGAATGGTGTTGCCTCCATTCCCCGCTGGAGCCTCCCCTGCACCTGTGACCCAGGAGGCCTTTCCTTGAGCGAGCTTCACATCCAGCACCTGAAGTAAGAGTTCAGTGGGAGTTTCTTTCCTGCTCGGTTAAAATGACAAATTGGTACATGAGCGCTTAATGAAAGATGCTGGAAACGTCCGTGGAGATCAGAAAAATCGCCTCCCTGAGCTGACAGCCAGGCCATCTGCATTCCCGCATTCCTATTAATTCCTTAACAATAAACGACAGGAGCGCCTAGAGGGTTAACAGCTTAATTTAATCTCTGAGATTCCTTCCTGGAGCATTGAGAATTAGAAAGGCATTTACAAAATGTTATCTGCACACCTGATTTTTCCCTATTTGATGAGTCTTCCCGACCAATCACACCCATTTCTGACATATCTCTACACAGAGGCTCCATCTCTGACTCCGTGAATGACTGAATATTCCCTACAAGTCTCTCTTGGGCTCCTTGAACCACGTTCAAGGGCTCTAAATGTCACAAGATTTGACTTCTTTGCAGTTACTCCAAATGTTGGTTTCCATTATTTCCCTAGGGCCTTTCAAGAAAGGGAAAGTTCCTGAATAGAGCTAGCTGCCCCTGCTGGGAGTGAATTTTCTTCCCTAGTGGGTAAAAGCAAAAATAGGAAAAGTATGTTGTGGTAGCCTCAACCAGCTTGTAGAACTAAGTCAGGCTTTGAGTCCCTGACAGATCAGGAACTACTCTTTGGGGATGCCCAATTCTAACGCCAGTTCTCTCATTTTATGGATAAGAAAACTGAGAACTGCAAATATTTAACAGTTTGTATAAGGTTGTATATCTAAGTAATGTCAAAGCCCCAAAGTAGGACTCAGATTTCCTTACTCCTGGGCAAATATTTATTCCAAGATAGGGTTGGCAAATATATCTCATCTTAGCTGCTAACTCCTGTCATAGTTTGGTTGGGGTTGCCCGGGTCCTTGTGGGCTTCTTAGGATGTTTCCTGGCTTAGCAAGAAAGGCCATTTGGAGATTTCTTACAGGAATAGGGAAGGAGTAAAGGTGCCAGGTATTTTGCTATTCCAACAATTTTCAGGTTGTTTCTTTGGCTCCATTAAAATGGAAATGTTATCTGGGAAGAGTAATGCCTTAAGCCATTATCTGTCATTAACACCTTGGCTAGAATGCATTTAAGATTAGTTTGCTAGTTGCCCAGCAGGTCCCTAAGGGAATCAGAGTTTTGACTGGAATAAGGGCCTAGGAAAGGACACAGGGTCCTCCCCAGGAGGGGTGCAGTGTTTGGGGGCTCAATGCAAACAGGAGTGAGAATGAAGTGATTGGATATTCAGCAGAAGGAACTCAGAGGGATAAAGTTAAAGAGAAGAAGTGACCCTTAAGACATTTTTGCACAATTCCCTAGTTTTATGTGGACATGGCATGGTTTTTACCAGGCACACTGATTGGTCCTCAGTTTCTTACATGTAAAACGAAAAAGTAGACTAGATCAGAGGTTCTCATGCCTGTCTACACATTAGAATGACCAAGGAAGTTCCCCCCTTAAATACTAATGTCTGGATCCTACTCTAGGTCTATTAAATCAGAATATATAAGAGTGGACCCTGCTTCCCCTGTTTCCTAGAACTTTTCTGTAGAACATCCTGGTATCAATCATTATACAGATCTTATTCAATACTAACATATTTTATACACTTATAATCCCAGATTCAGTACAATTTTTTACTCTGAATATATCAAAGTGCAGAATACTTAGAGCCTCAATAGTTTTTACTGTTGCATGAAATAAGGAGTATAGAGGTCTTATTTCAGTTCATCAGTTGAAAAATACTATAACTGACCAAGATCCTTTCATTCTTTTGTGCTTTTTATACCCTCAGTGTTGGTTTTTGGTCTTTAGTCTTTTAGGACTTTTGGTGCATGATTGCTGTGGTTGAAGAAATCTTGTTTTGATACAACTATGTTCATAGACATGAAAGGAAGGATGGGAGTCTCATGCATATGTATCCTTTTAACTAGAAGAAAAAATGTCCCCAGGCATCACCCAGCAGTCTTCTTCTTACCTCTCATTGCCCAGAACTGGGTCATATGGTTATCTTTTGTTGCAAGGGAAGTTGGTAAAGCAAGAATCTAGTACTTTCAGCTTTTGTTTCAGAGGCAGCTCTTTCAGAAGTATATTTGGTAAGCAGTTAGCATAACAAAGAAGACATTGAACACACATAAACATCCAAAACAATAGCTAAGAATTTAAATACATCTGCTCTTTTATATACGACTTCTATTACCTGCTGAGGCCATTTTCTTCTTATCTGTGGTTCTAGTTCCTGGGACTACATCCTCCTACCTAGGTAGGAAGTATAAAAGAAGATCAAGCCCATTCAGACGTGTTTTGTTAACTTTGCTGTGGCTAGAAATATTCTTCCAATAGCAGACTGCTGTCACCTGGAGTCTGATTCCTCCACCCCATCTTGCTAACCAATCTTAGAGTGTTTAGACCTTCATCATACCCTTGAACAAGAGAGACCACCTAGTTTCTGGCATTTGCTTTCCTCTTCAGATCCTCAGACCACTGTTGTTTTTCTGTCCTTGATATCTGTGGAACTCACTAGTGATTCTATTTCCCCAAGAGACAAACTGGGTTTGGCTGCTGGGAGTGTGAGTGTGTGTGTGTGTGTGTGTGTGTGTGTGTGTGTAGTATTAGTATAGTCATAAAGCTGAATGTCTATGGGACAAGCCAAATGTGTAAATATTGAAGGGACTGGTGCCTGGAAAAATTTGATATTTAAAAAGATGGCCTTTGGTTAATGGGTGAATTCTCCTAAAATATAAAGAGTTCTTACAAATCTAATACAAATCTTTAAAAAGGACAACTACCCCCCTCCAAAAAAAAGAAGGTAAGAAATAGAGCAAGTAATTTATAAGTTAAGTAAATGAAAGGCCAATTGAGGCATTTTTGAAAGTTCACCCTTACTGGTAATCAAATAAGTATTAACTAAAACATACACCAATCCTGTCAACTTGACAAGGCTTAAAAGGGTTATATATATAAATGTAATATCTAATGTACTAGATGAAATTAATTAGCACTTAATATCTTTCCACTATTTCTGGTGTGCTTTTCTATAGAGGAGAGTTTAGATAGTTAAATATTACTTTTTTATAGACTGCCTTGTAACTGGGATTCTGGATGTGAATTAGGATCCACTAATTAAATGCTGCTTTTTTTGAGATTTGGGTGAGGTCATCTGCTGTCCAGAAGGCTTAGCTAAATTCCTCTGGGTAGATCCTTTAAATTGCTGAGCCATGTAGCACATAGTAGATTTCACAATAGTATGTGTATGATGTTTTAAATAAGTTAAAAGGCAAGTTTCTTGTATACCAGCCTGATGAAATAAAGTATTTAGTTCCACCTTTGGCTCCAACTTCATGGTTTTGAACAGGGTACCTATCTCTCTGAGTCTCAGTTTCCTCACTTGTATTGAGAAAGAAATGAAATTTATTGTATGACTCCTGCCACTTCCAATAGCCCAGCTCCATGCCAATCAAACAGCACTGGCTCCTTTCTCCTTAGGAGAGTTGGACATGCAGGTGACCTAATCTGCCTTAAAAGCCATCAGGAAAAACTAGACTCCTATGGTAGATCAAAGTTCATTCTTTGGTCAACTCATTTGACCATGGTAGAGACCATACATACTCTCAGTGTACTATGTGCCCTTCCATTTTAGTTCTATGATTCTCCTATATAAGTGCATGGGTTTAGACATGGTCTTAGAAGTCCTTAAAACTCTCCTGCCAACTGGTTCTCAATTCCCACCTGGGAGCTTGACTGGGAGAAAGGGTTCCAAAGGAGGGCAAAACTAGATGAGGTGCCACCATGAAAGCCCACTGGCAAGCATGAGAGTACTTCATTCATTCACCCAAACATTTATTAAATCTTCTTTAAATGCTGAGCACTATATTAGGTGTTGTGGATACAGAGATGAATAAAAACGAGTCCTGGTTCTTAAGACAGATGCCATCTAGTAGGCAGGGGATGGTGAGCCAGGGAACCACATATAAAATGGGCAAGAAAGCATTACACACACACACACACACACACACACACACACACACACACCTCTAGTACATGCACCAAAGAAGAAGCAGTCAGTTATTCTTGGAGAACAAATCCCAGAGGCAGTATTGTTTTCTTAAAAAGCTGCTGCTAGCCGGTCGCAGTGGCGCACGCCTGTAATCCCAGCACTTGGGAGGCTGAGGCAGGAGGATCGTGAGTTCAAAGCCAGCCTCAGCAATTTAGTGAGGCCCTAAGCAACTCAGTGAGACCCTGTCTCTAAATAAAATACAAAATAGGGCTGGGGATGTGGCTCAGTGGTGGAGTGCCCCTGGGTTCAATCCCCAGTACCAAAAAATAAAAAAAAAAAGAAGAGAAAATAATACCTGACTCATGCAGTTGGGAGGATGAAATGAAATAATGCCTGGAAGCGGCTTAGTAATTGTGGCAACAGCCATGTATTTTCTGAGAATAGTTCTATGAAACAGAAATTACCCAATTCAAGGGTAGAGTAATTCTAACTCTAGTTCAGTATCTTTTACCTCACTGATGAAACCAACAGCTACTCCATGGTGTTCCAGGGAGCTTGCAAATCTTTTTTATAACCCCTTTGCCTGCCTCATATTCCCATTCAATACGTTTGTAATTACAACCATGCCTCACATGCAGAAAATTCAGGACAGGAAAAGTTGAGTGTATTACAGAGATGCATCTAGAGTTCTTTATTCATATTACACAATAATTATTTGTTTTAAAGGAGAATTAAACTTTATGAAGTTAATTTCCTATGTACATGCAAAACCAAATGCAGAATATAAAAACATTTTACATACATCTATACTCTTAGAATTATGAAACCTTAAAGGTGGAATTATCCTTAGGAATCATCTAGGCCTGGTCGGCACAGTGGCACACACCTGTAATTCCAGTGACTCCGAAGGCTGAAGCAGGAGAATTGCAAGTTTGAGGCCAGCCTCAGCAACTTAGCAAGGCCCTAAGCAATTTAGCGAGACCTGGTCTCAAAATAAAAAATAAAAAGCACTGGGGATGTGGCTCAGTGGTTAAGGGCCTCTGGCTTCAATCCTTAGTATCAGAAAAAAAAAAAAAAATCCTCTAGGACAGCCAAAAGCTTTGGCTATTTCCCTGAGGTTCAGCTGGATGTATTTTTCTACAATCACTCTTTTTTTTTTTTTTGAACCAGGGATTGAACTCAGGGACACTCGGCCACTGAACCACATCCCCAGCCCTATTTTGTATTTTATTTAGAGACAGGGTCTCACTGAGTTGCTTAGGGCCTCGCTAAGTTGCTGAGGCTAGCTTTGAACTCACGATCCTCCTGACTCAGCCTCCCAAGTCGCTTAGATTACAGGCGTGCACCACCACGCCCGGCTTACAATCACTCTTGACTTAATTATCTAATAAACACTTGTCTTTAATTTTTATTAAATATTAAAATATTTAACACTTAATTTTTATTGTGGCACCCCTATTTCTTTGAAAGTCTTAGATTTCTAAGGTGCATGATGCAGATGTAAGCAGAGCTTTGATTAAACCAGGGATGAAGTGGTGGTGCATTCATCCTTTGGTCCTCTTATCCTGTCCTGAAGTAACTTCTGACTCCCTCTGAGGAACCCTAGCTTTCCAGAAACATAAGTTTTGAGTTACCCCTCAACAATCTCATTTTGTACATTCCTTTTTTAAAACTTGGTACTCCTGTATTTCTATTGATTCAACTGTCTTATTTTCTTTAAATGATAGGTTTTTGGAGGGCAGGAATCTTTTTGTTTAAATTAAAAAAAAATTCTTAGTGTACTTTCTCTGCATATGAGTATTTAAGGCCTTGTTAAAACTTCCTGATAATGCCAGAGACAACCAGAGACTATAATTATATATAAACATCTTTTATTGAATCTTGAAAAGTGATTTCATAGAACCATAGAATTTTCAGCTTGAAGAGACCTTAGAGGACATGTACTTTAACACTCTCATTTTCTGGATGTGGAAACTGGGGCTCAGATAAGCGATTTGGTTGATGTCATGGAGTGAGTTAATGGTAGAACTGGGACAAAAGTGCTGGACACCTGATTCCTGGTTTAGGGGCTGTTTCAACTTACAACAGGAGACTGTTTTTACACAGCTAGAATTTTAGAGATTTGTATTCCTGAGAACACACTTCCTGAATAGTTAACCCAGAGAAGTGTCTTTATAATCCAACGCCTTTGTTTTATTTTGTGTGCATTTCTTTAATTATGTAAATTAAAAAGTACTGATATGAAGAGCTGTTCATGACATACTAAATGGAACTGCAACTAATATTTGGAGGACAATCCCGTTTTGTTTAAAGCTTTGGCTATTTCCCTGAGGTTCAGCTGGATGTATTTTTCTACAATCACTCTTGACTTAATTATCTTATAAACACTTAAGTCTTTAATGATGTGATAACCACGTGTTAATTCATATAAGGTGACATTAATGCATGACCATCAAAACCATAAGAGTTTTAAATTTACTTTATCTTAGTCTTTTTAATTACTGCAAGTATTTTATGTTATATATGAATCATAACTTATTTACCTAATCCCTTATTGACAACATTGAAGTTACCTTCAAATTTTTAAAAAGCTGCAATAAAATTCTTTATACACACTTCCTTTTGCCTATATGGGAGCATTTTTTGTGAGATAGATTCCTAGAAATAGAATTGCTGGATCAAATCTTGAGAAATCTTGTGAAATTCATTCTCATTTTTTTTTTTTTTTGTACTGGGGATTGAACCCAGGGGCACTCCACCACTGAGCCACATCCCCAGCCCTATTTTGTAGTTTATTTAGAGACGGGGTCTCACTGAGTTGCTTAGGGCCTCACTAAGTTGCTGAGGCTGGTTTTGAACTCAAGACCCTCCTACCTCAGCCCCCCAAGTGCTGGGATTACAGGCGTGTGCCACTGCGCCCGGCTTCATATTTTCTTCTATTGCTGAGACTGCTATGAATAAACTCCAACATCTCTGCTTAACTTTATAGTTATTAAGGTTTTCAGATACATGAAATTATTTGAGCTTTTTCAACAATTTATTGTTTTATAGGTGGGGAAGATGAGTCTTAGGTAAGTTAGTAATTTGCTCAATTCCTACAGCAAGGGAAGGAAGAGCTAGATTTGAAAATTAGGTTTTCTCACTTCAATGTAGGGTCAAAAGTCCCCAGTGAAAGCATGGAAGTAAACTCTTAGGATAATAACAAGAACATGAATGCACTCTCTTCAGGCAGCAGAGGCAGCTGCTTTGTGAAATTGGCAGATATTAGCTGGAGCACAGACACCAACTGACCTTCACCTTCTCCCTACTGGAGAGAGCCCCAGCTTCCCTCTCTGAAGTCACTTGCATAAGTCAAGGGCTTAGGACAGAATCCTAAGCTTAGAAGGGTATGAGACACGTTTTCCTGCATTGTTTCCCAAGGGAACCAGATGTCCCCCGTCCCTCTGAGCTGGGACACCTATTGTGAGACAGGGATGTTTCCAGATAGAGGTAGAGAGTGTATGGGAGTCCAAGCCTGAGAACTGTTCAGTTTTATCTCCAGAAACAAATGCCAAGAGTCTGCCATGGGGGAGAAGAGGTACAAAAGCATATTGAGAAACCCATCTGCATCCAAGATCAGAAGAGAGGAGAAACTCTAAGATTTGCTCATTAGAGGAAGTGGTGTGGCATAAAGCTCTTTTTCTTCTGGAGACAGGACTCTGTTCTGGTGCATTTCCAGTTCTGGACCAAAGAGCTGTTTCCAGCATCGGTGAGGCCCCATGAATGGTTGCTCACAATGAAGACATCCCTGTTCCTCTTCCCTCACCAAAGTCCTGTCCATGGTAACCTGTTTAAACTTTCCAAACTCATCACATGCTAAAGCAAGTATGAAATGCAATCTTTGTTTAATAGACATTTACTGGGCACCTACTATGTGTCAGGAAGGGCCTGAGGAGACAAAGTTAATTAACAACCAGAGTTCCCTATAGAAAGACATAGGGGCCTTCTCAACCATGTCATCCTTCCCAACTATAGTCTCTTGGGAGCAGAGGCTAGCAAAGAGTTAGCAAAGGCCTGGGTTATTACAACACTGCTACGGGCTGGAGATTGTAAAGGGGCCTTAGAAAGCCTTGGGCCTGGGTTATGTTTGGCTGAGCCTTCTCTTCTGAGACCTCATCTCTAAGCTGTGTATTATGCTAGCTGGACCCAGAGAGATTTATTTTCATGACCTTTCCGGATGCAGAATCCAAGCAGGGGGAGGGAGAAAATCAGCTCCGAAGCGGTTAATTTTACTGGCTCCTAAATTGATAAGCGGTGGGACGTCAGTCTGAAATGAACTCGCCTTGTTCGACGGGGTTCTAAGACAGCGGAACTCAATCAGCAGCGGGCCGCACGGTTCAAGGCTGCAATTCATCCCGCCGTGCCTCTGAAAAATGGGAGGTGACAGTTCATTTTGCCAGTGACAGTCTGTCGGTCTCGCTCGCTGCTTCTCCTGTCGATTGCCTGGCTGAGGTGAAGCACAGCTCCGAGACACCCTTGTTTGGTATTCCACTCAGCTGAGCAGGATGGTCCCAGGACCCGAGGTGTGCAAATGGTACTGCCCTGCAGCTTGTCTTCCTCCCTTCTCGGAAGCTCTGAACTGCTCAGGCATGATTGTGGATCTCTGGAGACATCTTCCCACTTCCTGTCGCTCACCTTTCCCTCCAACTTTTACTTCCGGTGGATCAGACTTCTTCCCTTCTCTAGGACCTTGTGAAACAAAGACATTGTGCTTGGGATGGACTAGCCCCCCGCAGAGGGCTACGGACAGGCCTGTAAGGATGGTGGGTGCAGAGAAATTACGGTGCAAGCTGGGGTGCTGGAATGGAACCCAGGGCTTCGGACTCACTCAGCAAGCTGAGCCAGATCCCTACCCCACAGCTTCAGTGTTTCTCTTTTATGTTATTTTATTTTATTTTATTTTGTTATTTTTATTGGTTTTTCTTAGTTATACATGATAGTAGAATCCACTTTGATAAAATTATGCAAGCATAGGATATATCTTTTTCTAATTAGCCCCCCCCCCCCCCACTATGACAGTGAAATTCAGGTAGGTAATTTCATATGGGTACATAGGAAAATTGTTAGATTTATCTAACTGTCTTTCCTATACAACTTCAGTTTTTGGAGAAACCCTGAACAAGGGCAGAGAGAGGAAGGAGAAAAGGAGGCGACCTTGTCAATGTGTGCACTTAATCCCCAACTAATACTCTTCCCTGCTACTTTCTACTTCTCTAAAAGCTACCCACCCACATTTGAATGAGAGCTCACTTGTCATTGTTAACTTTCCTCATTTCGAGAACTGTATTGAATGTGATTTTGAAGGAACTGTCCTGGTTCTGAGGATATACACTGAAGTTTTAGGGGAAAAGGAACAAGATGTCTGCAACTTACTCTCAAATGGGTTCAGAAAAAAAAAGTGTGACTTTATATAAACAGAAAAGAATAAAGTAAATGTGGAAATAGTTAACAATTGAATGTGAGTGGTGTACAGGAGCTCTGGGTACTATATTAACTTTTCTGTAAGTTTGAAATTATTTCAAAATAAAAAGTTTTTCAAAAAAACAATGAGCTTACCTTGCAGCACTTACTTGATAAACATTTATTGAGGGGCCTCTATGTATACCAGGTATAGGTGCCGGGAGATATAATGACAAATATATAGGAAATATCTGGACACTTAGGGAGCTTACAATTGGGAAGGGAAGATAGGTGGTAAGTACACAAGTAATCATGGATGGGCTGCAAGTTTTGAATGGGATGCACTAAAGGCACCAGGAATATATGAGAGGGAAACATGAGCCAGCCTGGGGAAGCCAAGGTTGGTTACCAGAGGAAATGATGTGTAAGTTGTGACTTGAAGCATGAGTAGGGGTTAGCTGAGTAAAGGGTACGGGGAGGAGTGTAGCAGACAGAGGAAACAGTACATGCAAGAAAATGAAAGTGGTAGAGGGTGTAACTCATTTGAGAAAATGAAAGGAGTTTGTTCCTGAAGACCCCCAAAAGTAAGGGGATTGTGTGAGGAAGGGGACATAGGAGAGAAGCAGGAGGTCAGATGTGGAGGTGGTGATATGGAGGTTTGTTAGCCATGCTGAGGAGTTAAGAAGCACAATATTGGAATGTGATTCAAGTTTTAAATAGGGGAGGGGCAAGAGCAAATTTTTTTCTAGGGTGGAAAATGGTTTGGTGGTGCATAAGACTAGAGAGCTTTAAGGTGAGAGGTGATGGTGGCTTAGACCAGAATGGTGGGGGCAGTGCTGGAAAGTAGCAGATAGTTTGGAAGATATTTAGCAGGTAGTGGGAGAAACAGAAATGAAGAATGACCCATAGCTTTCCAGACTGGGCTGTTGGACTATCCATGGTGCCATTACTGACCTCAGGAAGATGGAAATAGGGGAAGGCTTGGTCAAATTGAGGTGAGCTGTTATTTCTGTGGAATCTGAATTCACCCTGCCTAGTTCACAACCAACAATGTAAGCCAGGCATGGTGGCGCACGCCTGTAATCCCAGCGACTCCTGAGGCTGAGGCAGGAGGATCCTGAGTTCAAAGCCAGCCTCAGCAACTTAGCGAGGCCCTAAGCAACTCAGTGAGACCCTGTCTCTAAATAAAATACAAAATAGGGCTGGGGATGTGGCTCAGTGACCAAGTGCCCCTGAGTTCAATTCCCAGTTCCAAAAAAAACCAAAAACAAAAACAAAAACAAACAACCAACAATGTAACACCAAGCACAGCAGAGTTCTAGTCGGGCTGGAGCTAAGGTTTCACTGAGTGAAGTAAGGATGTAAGCCTCTGAGCTAACCACATCCCTGATTTCTAAGAGCCCCCGAAGTCCTGTGTGAGAAAATTTGAAACTCGTCTATAGTAATTAAGGCATATACAAACAGATCTGAAGAACAGGGAGATATTATAGGTAGATGAATTTTCTTTCTTTTCTTTTTTTTCTTTTTGGTACCAGGAATTGAACCCAGAGGTACTTAACCACTGAACACATCTCCAGCCCTTTTAATATTTTATTTAGAGACAGGGTCTTGCTAAGTTGCTTAGGGCCTCGCCAAGTTGCTGAGGTTGGATTTGAACTCACAATCCTCCTGCCTCAGCCTCCCAAGCTGCTGGGATTACAGGTGTGTGCCACTGCGCTCAGATTGCATTTTCTGTTCAGCAAAACTTCCCACTTTTTGTAGAAATAGCAAATGTGCATTATATAGGAATTTCTTCTCTTTCCCCATTTCACTCATGTGGTTTCCATAGGAACTGTAATATTCTTATGACCCACATTGGGCCACATAGGGTCACATAGGGCCTGTCCTATGACTTAGGAGACTACTGAATTCAGATCAATTACATTTAAGGCCTAGTTATATTTCTCCCTTCCATGTTCAATCATGCAACCCTTCCTTGAAATCTTGGTGACAATTTCCCTTTTTGCCCAAGGCTATTTGATTTAGGTATGATCAAGACTCTTGATTACCACAGGAGCCTAAAGAAGCCAGATTGCTGGAAAGGCAATGAGACCAGTGAGAAAAAGGAAAGCACACAAGCAAAACTGGAGTTTGTTGATGGGCCAGACTCAGTGACAAAATATGAGTGGAGGGCACCATGTGGCTGTTCTTAAATCCTCCTGACCAGCCCCTGGGATTCTGCATTCTCTCTCAAGTAAAGAGGAAGCAATGCCATACCTCATCTGCAGCATAGTAAGAGCAGGCACTTTTAAAATGAGCCAAGAGAATAAATAAGAACCAAATAGGTTGACAGAGGTAGAAGAAGTGATGCAAATCTGAAATAACCCTGGAAATCTCAGAAAGATATAAAAGGAGAAAAACCGAAATAATTGCATTTGACAGATGAAAGCTATTGATCCAGTAGACTTAGGGGCAGATTTTTAAAGTGATCCTGTCTAATAGTACCTGGGAGACAATATAGACCATGCTAAAACTTTTATTAGTACAAAGAGAAGCCACTGAGGAAGCCCAGATCTGAGCCAGGAATTTAGTAAGGTTGGCTAAAGATGATAAGATTCTAGAAGTTAATGATTAGAACTCCTAAGGAAATAAACTTTGCCAGTCTTCAGAATCCCTTTTCTTCTCCATCCTTTCTTGATACCCTACCCTTTGAGTTAATTTTAATATTCATCCAGGCCTGAATTCTCCTGGGTAATGCTCACTGTCCCAAACATTGCTTGCTTTCATGTCCTATCAAAGTTTACCTGCCTGTGTCCTATATTAGCTCCTCAGTACTCATCAGGAAACAGATGAGTACTAATGGGATAAGGAGTATGAATATAGCAACATATTACACCTCCAGGTAATTCACATCTTCTTTATTTATAAATTCCTACTACCCAACACAGTTTCTGGCACATACCATGTATTCAGTTAATGTTGACTAAGGTGGAATGGGTGGAGTTTGCCCTCTTGTACTCAGACTTTTGGAGGTAATTGAAGTTAGGGCTCTTTTGGTAAGAATTTCAAACACTGTAGTAGACTACAGGAGGGGAAATATTTGGGTGCAGATGACCTTCTGCCACTTCTCATGAGGGCAGTGACTCTATATATGAGGGCATGGATGGACCATGCCCGAGTCTCAGTCCACATGAAACACTAATTGAATCACTTTGGGAGTGTTATGGTTTGGATGTAAGGTGTCTCCCAAAAGCTCACTTGCATCTAACCAATGCAAGAACGTTTAGAGGAGAAATGATAAGGTTGTGAGAATCTTAACTCAATCAGTGAATTAATCCCCTGATAGAGTTGAACTGAGTGTAACTGAAGGCAGGTGGAGTGTGATTGGAGGAGGTGGGAATTGGGGGCATGGCTTGGGGTATATATTTGTATCTGGCAAGTGGAGATCTCTCTGCTTCCTGATCATCATGTGAGCTGTTTCCCTCTGTCATACTCTTCCACCATGCTGTCCTGCTGTCTATGGATTGAGACCTCTGAAACCACAAGTCCTTAAATAAACCTTTGCTCCTCTACAGTTGTTCTGGTCTGGTTTTTGAGTCACAACAGTGAAAATCCTTTGTTTTGGCCTTTTGAGAGTTAGGTTAACAAAAATTCCAAGAAACATAAATGCTTTGTTTTGTTCTGATTCTTTTTTCTCTTTTCTTGAATAAAGCTGATGGGTCCACTGAGGACCAAGCCTATAATCTTGACTGCAAACAGTAGGATTGGCCTGCCTGAAACTCTCCTATTGGCTAGATTATTAACATCTTGGATCAACATGAGTAAAACATAACTGGCCATCTCCTTCTTCTTAAAACATTAGCAGGAGCTCCACTGCTTCTGGCCTGGAGTCCATGGTAACCCCTGAGAGTTGGGCATACTCTTTTCTGTTGGCCATACTCATGATGCTAAGTGTATCATACATTACCCAGTGTAGCTAAAGGCTGTAAAGGGACACTGGAAAAGGCTGAAGTGTCCCCACTTTTAGAGATCATGGAATTCTGACATGTTAGAGTTGGAAGGAACCCTATTTCCTCATTTATAGTCAAGGAACTGAGTCCTTCAATAAAAAGGAAAGAATCAAATCACCTGTCCTACAAGCTTTGGTTCCTCAGCAAGCAGAAAATGTGATACTAGACCAGATGATCCTTTGGGGTTCCTATAAATTCCATTATTCTTTTATTTCATGATCTGTGTTAGACATCAACCAATAAAACCTCTGAATAATCAGGTTCATCCTCTCCTCAGTGGCCCAAAGGAGTGTGGATTGTGTTGGGACAATTGTTTGGGAGCATGAAGTCCTGGCAGTTAACTATTTTCTCTTCCAAAATCTTCCCTCCTTTGACATCAGCTGCCACAGGAAGTGGTAAAGTTGTTATCTGTAGCTTCAATCAAAACACCATTTCCTGATTTTAATGTTCAACCACCACTTTTGAATTCCTCCCCCCCACCCCATCCACTTCTCCTCTATTTCATTTTGGGGTTCAAAGGAACTCAGGAGGCAAAGTAGTACTCACTGAGGTGAGTGGGGCCTTGACCCAGACACATCACTTCTCTAGGCTGGGTCTTAGGAATTTTTTTTTTTTTTTTTTTTGGTACTGTGGGTTGAACCCAGGGGTGCTTAACCACTGAGTCACATTCCCAGCACTTTCTATTTTTTATTTTGAGACAGGGTCTCTCTAAGTTGTTTAGGGCCTGACTAAGTTGCTGAAACTGGCCTTGAACTTGTGATCCTCCTGCCTCAGCCTCCCGAGTCACTGGGATTACAGGTGTGCACCACCACACCAAGCAGGTCATGGGTTTTCTAAAGTTCCTTCCAGCTCTGAATCTCTGAGGTTCTTTGTTGGGATTCTGAAAGGAAAAACTTATGGACCAGCTCCCTGTGGGGATAAAAATTTGTCATCCTACCCTGTGAATCTCTTCTTAGTCCAGACTTTGTTTTTTTTTTTTTCAGGGTGTTCTACAAGAACAGTGAAAGACTCAGAGAAACAGGATGACAAGTAACTGAAGTTTACCAGTGTCTTACATGAAGCAGAAATGAAATTGAAGGACGCTTGTGCCTAAGTAGCCAGAGAAACTTTTTACTAAGGCTGAGTGGAGGGTAAGGAACCAGGTCACAGGGTTCTCCTCTGATGCTGCATCATTTGTCTCTGAGCCTGTTTCCCATCAGTCAAGTGCAGAACTATGGTGTCCTACTTTGGGCCAGCGTAGAGTAAATTGTATCTTGGTTTTGTTTGCAAATCATGAGAGAGAGGTAAGGAAGTCCTGCTGAGGTCCTCCAGAGGCCATGCCCACACTTTGTTGGCCATACTGCATGAAGCAGGACTCCAGCAGAGGCAGCAGAATTCCCCCATTAAGCATACTTGGGTCTCATCTTCTCCTGGGTCTTTGGAAGCCTACAGCCTTCCCTTCCCTGGTCACTTGAAAGTTGAGGGTTAAATGACCTGCTCAAGGTCACACCATTAGTAACAGAGTAGAGATGAAAATTGTGGCCAATATTTTGAGTCCTTGGTTTGGCTCTCATGCCATGTCTGACTGCTTCTCACTTAAGAGATGGTCCCACCTCTGAAGGATGCTGGGTAGGAATGCCAGGTATTGTTTCAGTCCCTAGAGACCTTTTACTTCCTGTAACCTGCTCAGACTATGGAGAAAGCAGCTCTGGGGCAGAGGAGATTGCCATATGCAGAGCTGCCCTGGTGAAGATAACAGGTTGTCTGTCAATATATGAAGTCTATGTATGGCCTGGACCACAGAGCTTCCACCGGAGGAGAAATTAAACCTGTCTCACACACCAATCCCAGTGCTCTGATTACATTTACAGAGGTCATGGCCTGCATTCTGTCACCATGGAAACCTCTCAGGCTGCCAGGGTGTTGTCTGTGTGTGTGGTTGATATTTAAAGGCAAAGTCGGGCAATTGCTTTCCTCCACCAGCCTGTGCCCTAGTGCTTCCTCCCAGAGATAAGAGGAAGGAGGAAGAAATGAAGAAAAGGGGCCACTTGTCTCTAACATACAGGCCTTTTTAGTAGAGACAGGTTTGTAGGGAGGAGGTTCAGTGGGTGGAGATGTTGGGTAGCAGGTGAGAGGAACCCAAAAATGACCCCAGCTTTGTTGAAATATAAGCATCTTCTCATAGTCTCATGGGCCCCTGTGTTAAGTGAAGCTCTTTTTTTCTCTGTTACCTTTCCAATTTATAAGCACGTGTCAGAGGGGCCAGATGGAGCCAGGGAAGCCCCCTTTGCCCGAATGCCCTTGGTGGTTTCGATTTTGCACATCTAGTAGCTGTGTGAATTGTGCTGATAACAATGTGGTTCATAAGAAGGATCCCTACTTCTTCCAAAGACCACATAGCACTGTCCTGGAAAAAGCTACCAGGGGAGTGACTTATCAGGAGTCCCAGGTGTTGGAAGAGGTAAATAACACCTGATTCAACAGAGTAAGAAAAGAACACAAGTGCTGACTAGGCTTGTGACCATCAATTTTTTCTTTAGTCTCAAGACAATTATTTCCACACCATTGAATGGAGTGTAGATAACACAGGCACCTTAATAGGCTGGGAGCAGAAGCTGTTTAGAGGAGATTTTAAGCACTGTGAGCATAAAATGAACACGAATATTCTGCAATATGCATCTTACAACTTGTCATTAAGTGGATGGCCTCAATGATGTGATGCAACAGGCTTTGATTGGAATATTGAGCTCTGAAAAAGGAAATTCTGCATCAATAGTCTCATGATGCGGAATATCACATATTACTCAATAAGACATGTCATTGTGTTGATTGTGTGTATGCTAAAAAGTACAGCAGCAGATCAGAATGGCTTTAAATCCCCACAAGGCACTTTTCTCTAGGAATTTACAGTCACTCCCTTAAGCTTCTCAATGTCCTTGGGAATGCAACATGGTATATGCTGAAGTTACAACTCAGGAAATGAAGTGGACCTATTTGATTTCATTTCTAATTCTCCAAACTATGAGGAGCTCTTATTTTTTCTTATGTTTGTTCTTTCTTTTTTCTTTCTTCTTTCTTTCTTTCTTTCTTTCTTTCTTTCTTTCTT